>JAOUQX010000014.1:5249788-5260152 GCA_028566295.1 Liobagrus marginatus
ACCGAAGTTTAATTTACGATAGATGCTCTCTCCACGAAGGCTGAGGCGAGACTGGGAAGATCCTTTCCCTCGCTCACTTGCATCGGGGTAAAAAAAGGTCGATAAGCGCGCATTTGGTCGTTCAGTGGGCGCAAATTTCGGTAAAAAAACTGTTCGGTAAGCGAATAGTCCGATGTCCGAGCCGGTCGATAAGCGGGGTACCACTGTACTACAGTAGAACTTTGGTTTATGAGCAAATTGGAATACGAGCATACATTTAAAATAAAATTTGTATTGGGTTATGAGTGTTGCATCGGGCTGCGAGCACAAATTTCACACCATATGGGTATTTTTCATGGGCAAGTACGAACGGGACTCTCAAGCGATGCACAGAAAGCAGTCACGCGTTGCCTAAGTCTCCGAGCAGCACTTGCAGAAGCAGCATCTCGTGCAAGCGTCTTTGGAACTGTTATTTGTCGAGTTGTAACCGCTATTTTTCATTCATAGACATTTTGCGCTGCATTGTAAAGTTAACAGTACTGTATAGTATTGTATATTTATTGTGAATTTATACATTTCTGATGTTAGGGTTTATAATTTGTACAATAATTACCATTACAAAACCTTTAAGAATTAGTGTATATGTGTATTTATGGACGTGTGGAATGCATCGAACGGCCTTTATTTCTTATGGGAAAAATTATTTTAGTGTACGAGCGGTTTAGGTTGCGAGCTTGCTCCCAGAACAGATTAAACTCGTAACCGAGGTACTACTGTACTAATAATAATAATTATCATAATAATATGATAGACCTGCTGAGGACAATGCATGCTTGTATACTGCGATGTTACTCACACAGAGGGCCGATATGGGGCTGGAGCAGGAGCAGTTGCAGATGCAGAAGCAGGAGCAGTTGCAGAGGCAGGGGTGCCAGGCTGGGCTTGTTTTTCATCCAAAGTGGAGGTCCAGGGCTTTGCGCCAGGGGTGCTTGGTGATATCGGGATAGTAGGGGTGGTTGGAGTAACAGGAATCTCAACCTTTACATACCAGTGGGAAAAGAAAATGTTCTTACCCATGATGTTAAATCTTTCATTATACAGTGGTACCCCGCTTATCGACCGGCTCAGACATCGGACTATTCACTTACCAAACAGTTTTTTGACCGAAATTTGCGCCCACTGAACGACCAAATGCGCGCTTATCGACCTTTTTTTACCCCGTTGCACGTGAGCGAGGGAAAGGATCTTCCCAGTCTTGCCTCAGCCTTCGTGGAGAGAGCATCTATCGTAAATTAAACTTCGATTTGTAAACAATAGTGTTATTTAACGGTCAAAATAACAATTTAGTGCGTGTGTAACATCACCCCGGGCTTCCCCCTGCCGAGGGAACCATCACCGGCGTTCTGAACTCGCGGCCGCGTCACTTCCGGTCGCGACCGCTATACTTCCAGATTACGGACATTTAAGCCAAGCGCTAGCATTAGCTCAACGCTAGTCCGTTGTTTACCTCCGGTCCCACGCTACTCAACTATCTTACGTTAATAAATGGGTATCGGTGGATCTCGGGAACGGATTAATTCGGTTTCCATTATTTCATATAGGATTATTACATTCGCTCTTAGACCCTTTCGCATTTCGACCGGTTTTAAGGAACAGATTAAAGTCGATAAGTGGGGTACCACTGTATAATAAAAATAACAAATGTCATCAAAACAGCAGCCATCATTTCATCAGAATTAAAATGAGGTAGAAAAGAAACACTGTTATTTTCATTAATCCATTTATTCATCCATTGTATACCACTTATACTGTTCAGGGTTGCAGGGCGCTGGAGCTTATTACAGCTAACTTGGGCAAGAGGCGGCATACACTCTGAACAATTGCCAGTTAATCGCAGGGCTAACGCTTAGAGACGGACAACTATTCACACTCACATTCACTCCTATGGACAATTTAGAGTAACCTACGCACAATCACATGTGGTTGGAGTCGGGAGGAAACCGGAATTCCCGGGGAAAGCCTGCGCAAGCACAGGGAGAACATGCAAACTCCACACAGAAAGACAGCGAGAATCGAAACCATGACCTTCTTGCTGTGAGGCAGTAGTGCTAACCATGCTGCCACCCCACTAAGTTATTTAATGAACATATTTTAATTATTTACTCTACCACGTTATAGCACATAAAAAAGAAGCTTACCTTTGGCCTTTTGAAGCTGTTAGGACCCCCCAAGGTGGTATCCTCTGAAGGGCGTCTCTTCCGTTGCCCATTCCCCAGTCCGGCTTCACCGGTGCCATCACCTGAGGCAGGAGCTGCGTTGAGGCCCAGTGGATCAGACTAAAACATTAGCACACCCAAGATCAGATTTAGACTTCGACACAAAGGGGAGTTGCAGGATGATCTTTCGAATACCCAGTGAATTATGCTGAAGTACATCACAGCAGGTCATTTTGCTGTCTTTGACTGGTATTCTGGTCAGCTTTTACGTTAATCCAACTTTATTAAAGTAATATAATAAACTGTTAGAAACATTTAGGTTTAATGTTGAATAAGTGTTTGATTTTTCCGCTATACTTACGATTACATCGTGCTGACCTAGGACCGGCATCTCCCACAGTGACTGGTTGGTAAAACGGTTGAAATAGTAAGGCCGATTCTCCCTCTTGCTCCAGCATTTTGCCCAACCAGCCTGAACCAGCTCATCTAGGATGAGAATCAGACAACCCCAATTTAGAACTGGACAACACATCCAACGTCTATTTTCTAACAGCTTATCCTTTTCAGGGTCGCGGGGGCACTGGAGCTTAACCCAGCTAACATGAGGCGGGGGACAATCGGCAGTTAATCGCAGGGCTAACGCTTAGAGACAGACAACCATTCACACTCACATTCACTCTTTGGACAATTTATTGAGTGTAGCCAATTCACCTATGCCCAATCGCATGTGTTTGGAGGCGGGAAGAAACCGGAGTACCCGGGGAAAAGCGGCACATGCACAGGACTCTCCACACAGAAAGACCCTGGGCGGGAATCGTACCCATGCTCCCACGACCTTCTTGCTGTGAGGCAGGAGTGCTAATCACTTTGCTCCTCTGGTTAACACAATTTCATCTAAACATTCCCAAAAAGTGTCCTCTATGCCAAAGTACATGGAATAATGTAGTTGCAGTATTACACAAAAAGTCCTAATATTAAAAATAATTACATTGTGTTACATGCTACACTGTGATCCTAGGAGACACTTGAACACGAACCAAATGTTACAATGACAATGTGTGGATTTAATGTTAGTGAAATGCTTGGGAAAGTAAGGGGTTTTAAGTGTGCTTACTGTAACCCACTGAGAACTTTAAAAGTGCACATGAAAATCCAGAAGTGTATCAAAAATTAGGACCTGAACTTTTCTCACGTTTCTGGGTAAATACAGAAGTAATGTTTTCTAAAACATATTAAAATCAGTTAACCTATTCATTGTAAGCCGTCTAATGGCTTTCCTATTAGCTGCTTATGAAAACGCCATCTTGCTCATTACAGACAATACGTACTAAAAGGTTGAGCCAATACAAGTGCTGGCAAGTGAAGGACAGTAACATGATACCATACGCACAAACAAACACACCCACATGCACGCACACATACCTGGCAGGTCCTGGATGGCTTTGCTGGTGGAGGGCGTGAGTGGTTGCACTTGGGCTGAGGACCCAGTTGGGGACATGATCATGCCCGAGTCACCCTTTATGGTACTATGGTTTTCACTCGTCATAGCTCCTCATTTGTCCTGCCTTTATTTGAAATGAAGGAAGACGGGCAAGTGTCAAACTCTTAGAAGTATCGTACATAATAGAAAGTAAAACAGATGAATGAAAACAGGTTATGTATTTACAGGTTCTGTTTATCACTCAGTCGCGATGAACACGAGAAGTTTAGGCTCCCGGTGACACAATAATAGAAACGCCGCAGATCTTCATTCATGGATCAGGGGAATCTCTCTGCCTACGTCATCGCATCGAAAATACTGTAGTTACTGTAAAACGTCGGTCACGCTTTCAGCTCAACTTCAGCGACCGTAATAAAAATAAATATGCCTTTGAACACGTGGATTGTTACGTTGTTAAAATTAATAGCCCAAGAGGTTATTATGATTACGGCGCCAAAATATGGAGGGGGCGCGTCACCAAAACAAGCAGGTCCAGCTGTATTACTTACAAAATTTATTCTAACGTTAAATGTTTTGTCTTGGTTATTAATACATGTATGCAGCTTATACGGTTTGAATAAGAATATGCGTAATAAGAAATTCCGATTATTCTCATTACAATAACCGCAACACTAATAAATGAATAGATGTTACATAGAAACGGATATAGCTTGCTAGCCTGTTAGCAAAAGAAAGGCTTTCGTTTCAGTTTTGTAAATTGTTCTTATCACGATACAATTTATTACATGTACCATATATAGGTGGTGCGGCTATATAAACTGAGTGATTTATGTGTACCGTATTAAAAATCAGTTACGAGCTGAAATGCTCGCTAGTAGGGGCACGCATGCGCCTGCTACACCGCCCACCCCAGACCGAGCCGCCCGAAAACAAACACGGAGGAGGAGGAGGGGAAACGCCGGCCATCCGATCGCTGCACAACAAAGACAACAGCAGCACCGAGCAACTCGGCCAGAGGATGCGTGTAAAAACAGGTAAAATACAAGCGAATACCGGGCCAATTGGTACACGGTACGCATAAAACGCACGAAGAAAGCTACGGGCATCCGTACGTGTGGTTAAAATGGGAACGTGGGCCATTCAAGCCCTGCGGATCTTAGTCCATGACAACCCCAATTTTAGGCGCGCACTTTGGATCAAGGGAAATGCAAGACAAGATGGCGCGCGCGCTCCAGTGCGAGCCGCCGCACAGTATTTCTTATTTATTTCGTGCGTTAACGCACATATGCGACATTTGTCTAGACCTTCGTGTGCCTTGGATATTCCGCCACTTATCTGACGCTGCAGAGTTTCGTTTAAATGGCTAAATCCCTTACCTTGGAGAGATTTTCTAGGAGTCCTGTATAGGTTTTGCTCTATTCGATCCGGACCCGCCTCCGCCTCTCCCTCCCCACCGACTCCGCCATCTTGTATCGGCCACTCGGACCTGGGTAGTGCGCATGCGCGAGTTCAATCGCTTCGCAGTCCGCCACATGTCAGCAGCGTGGAGCCATTTGCAGAAGGGCGGTGTTGGCGCTGTTCTGTTTTTGGTATTATTTAACTGTATTGTAGCGAAATTCTTTAAAAAATAAGATATGCCCGTTGTGCTGCGTCTGTAAAATAGAAAAAGAAATGACATGTAAGAAAGGAGCTACAGACCGCCACGGTAGGCTAAATAGAGGAGCGTGTTTTATATGTATTTTTCTAGCATGTTCTTTTGTTCTTTATCACACGACGTATTAAAAAACTGAAGATAGTTTAATATTTCTAATAATGTATGTTTAAATAAATGTATGCCGAGTTATTAATAAAGAACTCAAGAATAAAAAAACTGAACACTGTTTATTTTTTTATTTGTTTATTCTGTCGATGAACTGGTGTGTTTTTATCCCTGTGGTAAAAATAATAAGCAGATGCAGCGGTATAATGTATATAGGTTTTATAATGTCAGGTTTTCCAGTGTGCACCATGTCCTCAGTTCTGCTCCGGTCTCTAGCCTCCTTTCTACATTAATCGTTTTATTGATCAACAAGAAATCTTGCTTTATTAATGTACTATATTCACTCGTCTTTCAGACGTACAGAACACGTGCTTGTAAGTAGAACTACTGTTTTTACTTTTACTGTGTACACATAGGTCAGAGCTCGAGTAGAACACATTATAATCAGTAACAAACGAAAAAGAAGGAAAACCTTAACCAATTCATTGAAACGTGCAATCTTCCCCTTTTCCACTCTCTCGTTACCATATGTTGGTCATTTAATGCACCACCTATCAGTGGTTTAAAAAAGTTTGGTGCTTCCAAGAAGTCATAGACTGATTAAAGGGGCAGCGTTGTGATTAAAGAGCAGTCAAATTCGCACTGTGTCCAAAAAAGGAAAAGAAAGCAAAAAGATATTATATAGATATGTTGATTGGCAAAAATAGATGTATACAATATTTGCAGAGTCAAGCAGCGTTGCAAGCAAAATGTTTCTGTAGCTATAGGAACTGCAACTAAGTAAACTAACTAAAGAAATCCAGCACGTGAGCACTTTATGCACCAATAAAGCCCCAAATTCTGTTAATTACTATAATTATTTGTAACCACAAAGTCATACGACATCAGGCCAGCGTGGGACCACCCTTTCCCCTGAACCTCCCCATATAAACTGCCCTAGCATTAAAAGGGTCAACAGAAGGAGGAGAGGTTCAGAAGTAGAGGAGCAGGATTAGAATTCACTTGACAAGCCACTGAGGAATTCTGGAGGGACGACAAATACAAGACGCTTCTCCATCCAGAACACCAGACAACGGTTCGACCTTCCTGTAAGTCTTGAGCAGAATTACGAATGCTTTGGGGACTTTTTCAGGGACAGTTTTTATGCCTATATGCTAAAATTACACTATTTCTGTGTTTCTGTCCAAGTTTGTCTAACTTTGTAGAGGTACCACAGGGGATGAGGAAAAATATTAGTCCTTATGGTTTCTTATTAGTAATAGCTAAACCTTTTACATCATCATATTCATTTTCTTTTCACATGTTGACAGAAAAGTTTTTTTAATGATTTAATTTTGCCAAATTAAAAGGAAACATGACATTGAACATTTTTTAAAGCCAGTTCAGCAGTACATAAGCATTGTGACTTATGTCTGAAAAAACTGATGCTGTACTCCAACATAGCATGACCTGCACAAAATGAATTATATTTAAATGTGAGCGAAAAGATATTACATGTAGTAAAAGAGCTTTTAAAGATTATTATGATCTCTTTAGATGAATAAATCATTTTTAACCTATTAATAAAAAGAATCCTGCCCTGCACTTGTTCCACGCCAAGCTTTGTTAAATTACGCCTTGGTATTTCTCAATCTCGGTCTCAAATTTAAATACAACGTTTTCTTCACCTCCAAGCTTGGGAGGGTGGGGGGCTATTATAGGGCACTCACCCGAATAACAGAGCACTTGTTTGTGAAGTGCAGAACCCCCTGCCACATCTGCTGCAAACATTTTTTACAAGCTCAAAGCCTAAACACTTGGTGGAATGAGGACATGAATCACAATAGCACTATTGCAGAGGAACATGGAACCATCAGAGGAACCATCGAGCTGTTGGATCTCAATAAATAATCGTAAAAAAAAATTACATAAATCTGGAAGCATGTTCTATTAAGTTCCCCATTCTAAGTTTATCACTGTTCTTGTTCTGTAGAACAGAGGACACTTACCAGAGTTGTGCAATGCAAATGATAGAAGTTGTGTCTGAAAATTCCAAGTAACTCTAATTTAATTTTCCGGATTCCCGTTCAGGAGTACTGTGACTTACCCCCTGAAGAAAAATAGTGCAACCTCTTTTTTCATAAAGGTCCTTTCTCAGCAGACCTTGGGGGCAGCAAGCTCATAAAACACTCTTCTCGACACTTTGTTTGGATTCTGCCTATTCATCTTGTTACAGTTGAGTTGTAGCAAACAGCTGGCTCCAAGCCATTACAGACAAACATCAAAACCTATTTGAAGAACACATTTTAATAATAAAAGACCGTATTTAGGAAAGAGGATGTGAATAGTGTCATTTGTGAAACCGGGTTACTATGAGTCATGATAGTGTATTCACACTCTTGAACTTTTCATCATGTTGTAGTTTTACAAACCAGAAAATGTATATTGTGGTAGTAAAAAAATATTAGTAGCAAAACTAATTACAAATAACAATGTACATTTTGTGGTTCTTTTAGCAGGTCATGCTTGGTGTTGTGAAACACACAAATGACATCTGGTTTAGATCAGATCAGTTACCTTTAAATCACATAATTATTTAAATGGATGTGCATGTGCACAGTCATTAGTATCACATGATCTCAATATAAATACACCCCTCATCTCTTCCTGGAATGGAGTTTGGTAGTGAACAAACAAACAGCATCACAAAGACCAAGGATCTATAAAAAAAATAAAAATAAAATGTCCAGGACAAAGTTCTGGAGCTGTATCCACCAACCACAGACCACAGCTCAGACACTATAGAAAAGCAGCAATAAGAAAGATTAAAAAACAGATTTTTTGTTCTGATGACATTAGAAGTTAATGCTTGAACTTTTTCGCTCTAAGTACTATACTTCTTCGTCATTCTGAGAACACTACAAAAGTCACGTAAGCTCATGTCTGCCTTTATTTTGTCACAAGCACAGTGTAATTCTTCTTTTTTGCATCCCAGATTTGTCAGAAACAGAGCACAGAGCATTGCTCAAGGCCACCAACTTGGCAATGCTGGTGCATGAGCCTCCAAGCTTCTCACCAATAGCCCCAGATACTAAAGCCTTGAGCCACTGCCATGCATTATGCTGCGCTGATAGTTTCATCAGCAGGAACTGGGAAAACAGTCAGGGTTGAGGGTTTAGAGGAATGTAATATTTGATGATTCTAGAATAAATCTGGCCCAAACTATGCCAAAGTGAAAGTTTATTTATTTCAGTGATTCAACTCAAACAGTGGATTACTCGTGTATTAAATAAATAATGCTGGTCAGCAGAAGGAAGCATGAAGTGCTCTAAAATTTCTTGGTAAACAGGTGCAGTGACTGGTTTTGAAAATGTGGTTAAAATCATCACAATTAGAAGAACCGAAGATTTAAAGTACTTCAGTCTGTGTGCATTGAATTTATTTAATACACGAGTTCCACAATTTGAGTTGAATCACTGAAATAAATAAACTTTTCCATGACATTCTAATTAATAGCGATGCACCAATATATAGGCATCAGTTCTTTGGTCTCACTTTGATCCCTGTCTGTCATCTCTTCATTAAGGTATCATGGGGCTGTATAGAATGGCTTTCTTCCTCTTCCTTCTTCCATACATGACAAAGATGACAGAAAGTTCTCCTGGGTTCAAAATCCGTATCACATCCAAAGGACTGGAAATGTGTAAGACATGCAGCGTTCACATTCGAGCAGATCAGTCAGTTATACTAGAGACTGTCATATTCACATGAAACGGCTTTGTTATTTCCGTCCTATAGTGAAACACGAGACGCAGAAGTTTGTGGAGCAAGAGCTGAGTGGTATCACCATGCCGGAGATGCACGGCAGAAAGGGCAATCTGCAGTATTCCATCACAGAGTAAGTTGCCCCAATCGCTGTACCCCAATAGTCACATGCAGTGACACCCATCCCATATATTAAAAGGTTCTGTCTCTCATTCATTTTTACCCTATGGTTATAATATTCTGTATATATTGCTATATATCTTGAGCAAGGCTCTTAACGATATCTGCTCCTGGAACATGGTATCATGGCTGACCCTGAGATCTAACCCCAACCACATAAAATTGTATATATGTGACAAATAAAGACTTACTTATGTGTTACTATTAGCTTAACCATCAGAATTGGGGGAAAAGTGTGATCTCTGTGACTTTGATTCTAGCATGGATGTTTCGTGCCAGGCTGGCATGTTTGAGTTTTTGCAAATTGTTGAGGTTCTGGGTTTTTCACCCAAAATTTTCTCTAGATTTATGAAAATGAAAAACATTCTGTGTGCAGAGGTTCTGAAGTCCCAAACAGATTGTTTTACACGAAGTCTATAGTAACTCAAATTATTATTCCTTACAGGCATTTTGAGCAGACAAGCATTTTAAGCACACAAGAAAGCTTGAGGTGGATGTTCTATCAGTAAATAAGAGCATTTTAGGTTTGACTCCTATCAGATAGAAAACTGGAATTTGAAGCTATATTTTGCACATTCTGAGTGCACATAGGTAGGTACAGTGGTGGGCAAAATTATTAGAATTTATTATCTTTTGCTGTAGTGTGTCAGAGGAAAAATCAGTTTACATTTCCAAACATTCATTTATCCATTAATTGGGTGGTGGTGGCTCAATGGTAAGACTCTTGTCAGTGATCAGAGGGTCTTGGTTCTAGCCTCACACCAGGCAAGCTGCCATAATTGGGTCCTTAATCTCAGTTGCTCCAGGAGCGCTGCATGTTCTGGCTGACCCTGCGCTCTGACCCCAGCCTTCAAATTCGTAAACTGGGATATGCGGAATAAAAACATTTCACTGCATGTACAGTGGGTACGGAAAGTATTCAGACCCCCTTTAAGTTTTTCACTCTTTGTTATATTGCAGCCATTTTCTAAAATCATTTAAGTTCATTTTTTCCCTCATTAATGTACACACAGCACCCCATATTGACAGAAAAACACAGAATTGT
>JAOUQX010000014.1:5270335-5281535 GCA_028566295.1 Liobagrus marginatus
GATTACAAAAATCGATATCCGATAATGAAAAACGAATTTTGAAAAGAATATCTGTACTGTTCTGAAACTGACAATCGGTCAGTCTCTACTTTCTAGGTGCGTTCTATGTAAGAAGATATTATTAACATAACGCTATACTTCTTTTAGATTTGCCCTGCTCTCAATCATGCCGCTCTAGTGCTAATAAACCAACTGCTGGAGACGATTCCAGGTCAGACTCCATGTTATTTAGTTCATTTATTTATTATGAATGAAATATTTTTGAAGTTTTATTTTTGTGTCACGTATGTGTGTGATCAGTGCTGAAATGTACTGGGAAACATTGGGAAAGGTAACGTCGAATGTTTGTGCTTGTACAGTGCGTGCAGAGGTGGATTATTACGTCGGTATTGATTACTCACTTTTAAGCGACCCAGTGGTTACCGAAACCAGTCTTGATATGGATTTTAGGGTGAGTGCTTTTAGTAGCAGTGATCATTATTGATCATTATTAATCAGTATTAAGGATTAGCTGTTTTATTGATAGGATTTTTCCTCCAGATGTATCTTTTCCTTTGTAGGGGATGTTCTATGAATTGAAGAATGAGAAAGACGTCCTGGAGAATTATTCTGCGACTCCAGTGTTGAATGAGTACAACCGAATGATCTATATGGCTCTCTCGGAGTACTTTTTCGACAGTGGACTCTATTCATACTTCAAAGGAGGGGTGTTCAGAATGCACGTAGCGAATGAACGAGTAAGAGATGGTTCACACACACCGGCATATTTTATTGCAGGGGAAAAAGTCCTTGAGTAATCTGTTTTCACCTTTTCAGATGCCAAAAGACTTGGAGATGCTTCTTAGGACCAGCTACTTTGGAGCAATTATGCTACTGGTAAGAGTGTTCTGAATGTTCTTTCTGGAAGTGGTAGCTCGGTGGTATACTGTAGGACTGTTGATCGGAATATTGTGGGTTTAAATCCCAGCACCACCCTCAACTGGATCAAAATTAGATCAATAATGCGTTTCTTCTGGTAGTTTAGTCTTTTAGGCCAAATATTGACTTTTCACCTGAGTTATTATAATTAGGGGTTAAGACCCGTAGGGGCGGACCCCTGTTGTATTCATATGATTTATTAGGTAATATTCCTTATTCCTCTCCTCTGAGTAACAATACTGAAAAGTTGTCAATTCTGCTGGAAGTAATTAATGTAATGAACTGGTGAATTTTCATTCAAAACCATGGGGGCTAGGGCGGCATGGTGGCATAATGGTTTGCACTACTGCCTCCCAGCAAGCTTATGAGTTCGATTTCCGTCCAGGGAATCTTGTGGAGTTTCTCCTCGTGCTTGTGTGCGTTTCCCCTGGCTACTCTGGTTTCCTCCTGCCTCCAAAGACATGCGATTGGGCATAGCTAAATTGGCTACTTTAAATTGTCTATAAAAATTCAAATCTTATTTATCACAGACATGCAGTGAAATGTTTTTATTCCGCATATCCCAGCATACTAATTTGAAGGCTGGGGTCAGAGCGCAGGGTCACGAACGTGCAGGCCGGAACGTGCAGTTGCCTGAAGCAAGTGAGGTTAAGGGCCTTGCTCAAGAACCCAATGATGGTAGCTTGCCTGGTGCGAGGCTTGAACCCTGATCCTCTGATCACTGACCCAGAGCCTTTTACCATTGAGCCACCACCACCCTCTTCTAAGTGTTATCCCTGCAATTAACTGGCCACGGTGTACCCTGTCTAACGCTTAAGTTAACTGGGATAGACTCCAGCACCCGTACGACCCTGAACAGGATAAGCGCTAGACAATGAAGGACCATTGGGGATACAAACTTTCACACAATATAATAGACGCACTAGTAACAGACACCTAGAAAGCCAAAGCATCAGTATGTAGTGGATCAACTATGTTTTTTCCCCTCCAGAACCCTGCTATGATGGATGCCCCACTCTCATTGGAGATAGAGGTGACATCAGCTCCTAAATCTACCATCAAGCCTACAGGGGCAACAGTGGCTGTACACGCTGGTGTCAGAGTGCTGATTCTACCTGTGGGAATGTCACCTGTTCAGCTCAGTAGCATGACTATGGTATGGACTTTCTCTAATATGCATGAATCATATGAATCAAATAAAAGTGATTTATACCTTTGACTTTGGAGGGATTTTATGTCCGATAGAACAGCAGTTACGAGAGGAAAGCGTAAAATGCAGTATGCACATGACAGACCCTCCTGTAAACCCGTGTGGGTACGATTTTAGCATGACCGCTAACTCAACACACCGATTACAGTGAAATACACTGATCCAGGGCTTTGCATCTCTCTGACTGCTTTTCTAGCATCGAATCCTCTCCAAACATTTGGCTTTGTTTCACTACATGTAGTACCGTGTATGGTTGCGTGCGTGACAAATAAATTTGGAATTTGGATAGGAGTCTAAATTCAACGCCAAGGTGTACATGAAGGAGAAGAGACTGGCTATACAGCTGGACCTGAGAAGGTACATGGAGTTGAAGCATTCTGCCATCTTTCTTAAGTTATATACATATATACTGTAAACATTACATGATAGATATTTTTTGCACCAAGCATGTGCACACACGAATAATTTTTGTTTTTAGGTTTAAAATCTTCTCTAACCAGTCTGCTTTGGAGTCGTTAGCGGTAAGACGCCGTTTGATATTTGCCGTTTTTTGTTTTGCTTTAAGTTACTGCTTTGTGACAACTTAAGATTCCATGTTTGATGCCAACTTTCTATATCTACACTCTGTGCAGCTGATTCCACTGCAGGGACCGCTGAAGGCTCTGCTCCAAATGACTATCGTGCCTCTGTTGAACAGTAAGTGCTACACAATATATACATACATACATACCTATGTGTGTGTTTGACGATCCTAACATCGGGATCTGCATTTTTTTTTTTTTAGACATTTATTATAAAACAAAATTGTCAGCATGTTCTCTGCTTTCTGGCTCCACCAGTTTTACACATCTTGAGTTTGTAATTGATGCCAGTTAGTAATGTACAGTATTTCAACAGTTCCTTTTATTTTTGTTTGGTCTGTCCTGTAATATCAAATAACAGTTTCACTTGATTTAAATTCTAATCTAACGTCCCAATTTAAAACCGAATGATCCCAACCAGGCAGTCACTAAGCCTGTTACTGCGTGTGCGTCATCCAGAACCCTTCATGCTCAATTATTTTGTAATCCAATTTGTTCAAATTAATGTATTTGTATTCAGTTACATTCCTAAATGTCTCATGTACATGAGAATTTTTCTTAAATATTTTACAACTACGGATTTAGACAGCCGAGTGTAAAGATTGTTTTATTTTATTTTCACTTTCAATGCAAGATTACACTAAGAAAGGTGTACAGATCCCTCTGCCAGATGGAATCGACCTTGTGGAGGACGGGGTCGAGTATCACGATGTAAGTACTGACAAATCTAGCCTTTCACCAAACCCAAAATTCACTAGGAATTCTAACTTAAATTCACTATTTACTGCGATTTTCCAGGGTTACATCACTATTGGAGCAAATCTCCAGTTCCGGAGCAGTCTGAAGGAGTTGATTGAGAAGAGGTCGTCTTAAGAGCTTGACTAATATTTAGTTATCTTTCCTTCACTACTATTTGCATAATTTTTGTACCTTTAAAGAGCTTGTTGCATGATTAATTCCAGAATCTTTTATTTTAGATGTGAACATAAACCCTAACATACACTACATGATCAAAAATGTGTGGACACCTTTCCAGCACTCCTACAAGTTGGAAGCACACAGTTTTGTAGGATGGGTGCATACACGCACAGATTTATGAAGAATTTTGAGTGTTTTGCACAGAACTCTGATCTCAATCACACTGAACACCTTTAGGGATGCTGACAGCAGTGTGTAAACTGCATAACAGTGGTTATGGTTGAATGACAGAATCCCTAGTCATGTTCCACAAGTGGCTATTATAGGATGCGAAGGTCAGACACCCAAACACTGTTGGGCATATAGTGTACCTTATGCATTTTTTATTATTCTAGAAATCAATCACTATTGTACTGTATTACTCAAATATGCATCTACTTAACTACTGGTTAAAAAAAAACTAAAAACATTAGTACTGTGGTAGCCATTGTTAATGGAACCGGTGCTAAAAACTGAGGTTGAAGCATTTAAGAAGAAAAAAACAAACAAAAGAGAACCCTCAACCAAGAATATTAAGCATGTATTTCTCCATACTGTTATTCTGAGGTCACATTTAGAAAAAAAAAGGAAAAGTTAAAAACGCCATACCCACACCGATTATATATTATGAAACCAAGTCTTTCATACCTCCATAATACTTGCTCATTTTGTTCAAGACTACTGAACATCTAGACCCGCCCCCCACCCCACACACACAGTGACGCCAAAGAGTGGTTTTCAGCCCCTCCAGGACACTACCCTAACAATTAGTTACACATTTTTCTGACTACTGGGGACTGGAATTATTAGACAAATAAGAAATTAAATCATTACACAAGACGTTTGCATTTATCATTAATGCTAACTGAAAATAGACAAGAGAAATCAGGAAGGAAGAGGAAAAACACAGATTGTAGTGGCATAGATTGACACCTTTCTTAAAGAAATTTAAGGCAACTAGATTACATAATTTATTCTTTTTGGTCATGTATTCCTCGTCAAATGAAGCTGGACATCCCTTTTGCTCCTCGTACAAATTTCAATGCAGCTACTTGCTATAAACAGTGAATTATCTGAACAGTTTAAACAAAAAACATATGCCACAGTCCAGAACACCTGAGCAGCTCCTCTCGTGACCCAAATGGGTCAGGATTATGCTAGGTCACTTGAAACAAAAATAAATGGTACCGTTCACAACCCCTCGTCATTCAAACATTAAAAAAAGTGAGCACAATCAGCTAATATACACCTCCTCTAGAACATATTAGAGTGCTTCACAGTGATTCAGTGCAAACTTTCATATTTTAAAGCGTGCAGACCATTAGTACGGCTGTTTCATGATGAAACGTTGAAACATGGTGAAAGCTGCTTTGGGTTTATCAGTAGGGACCATGTGACCAGAACCCTGAAAAACAAAACACTGTATAAAGCAGAGAAGACACGAGTAACTCTTACTTTTACAAGTTCAAAGTATACATCTGTATAACCATCAGTAGGGAAAAAAACAAACAAAACGTGTAGTACAGAACACTGTAGTATGGGTTTTCACTTACCTTGATTGTAAGGAAAGTCAGATTTGAGAACTCTTTGACAAATCCACCGATCTGCTGCGTCTCACCGTTGGAATAGAGCCATGGTCTGCGTTGCACTGTGACCTGCCACAGAAACACGCACATTTACTGCTTCTGCGGAAAACGTGTAGCATAGAAACATTGGGCAGAACCTTACCTCCTGGTTAAGGGACTCAACAAACCACTCGTCACCAAGGAAATTGCAGGCCATGTCCACATCCCCGTTGTACACCAGCACACGGTATTTCTGTAAACAATGAGAACGCAGTGAAACTTATTTGGTATAGCGAGAGAAAAAAAAAAAAAGTACATTATAAAGTATTAAGGTTAAATAAGGCGTATAAGAATTATTTTTAAATAGAACTCAAAGGCACATTCAGAAAATATTACTGTTAGCAAGAGTATAAGAGCACAACATCAAATATAAAGCATGAAAATTTGCTCCTCACACAGAGTTTCTCTCCTTAAATGAGCTCTTCTATTCGGCCGGTCAGATCATAGCCAAAACCTTTATATCCGGCATTAGGCACAACATTGTGCAGTTCCAAAGTACTAGTCAAGAGCCTGAGCTCAGATTAATGGCATGCTCCAATATGTTTCCTCTGGGTTCAACAGTTTCCTCCACCACCAAACAGCCTTTTAATTGATAAACTGGTTCTGTTAAATGAGCATTTGTAAATACAGTCCCCTGTAGAACCATTTGAACAGTAAGGCCAATTCATTGGTTTGTTCGTGAGGTACAAGCAACATGGAACGTTTTGTGTTAAACCACCCAATTTATGAGACAAGCAAACGTATATGGACGGAGGTCATAAAGTAAATATAGCCCTTAAGTTGGTTGCAGATCCCTTAAATACCAAATTTCTAGTTTCCTTTTGCGTGAATTTGCAAATTCATTTTGCCTCAACCATCATGAGACAAATCAATGAAGGTTATGGAGACATGAGATCCAAAGGCTATATAGATGAGCCAATACTTTCCTTCACACACAGTAGCCTTTCCTTCATTTTGATAAAGGCTAATCTGGATTTCTGCATTTTGTTTCCCCTTTGTGAATTTCTTGAGACCCTTTGGCATGGGCTTTATATTTCTGCTCTTGAAATTTACTTGAAATGAAATGTGATAGTCACCCATGCTAAATTGTTCAGATCACAGATGGCTGTTTTCAGGTTTTCCAGGACTCAATGTCAGCTGTTGGTTTTTATTGGCAGACCTGTTTGATGCCTGTTGCTCAGTACAACAGGGTGTCTCTTGTTTAGGACATTCCAATTTGTTGTATTGGCTATGCCAAATGTTTGTTTTCACAAAGGTGGACGCACACAGTTGTTTGGAATTAAGGCTTAAACACTTTTCTAGCATGACAAAGCCCCTGAGCTCCATAAAAACACAGGTTGTTAGAAGAACTTGTTTACCCTGACCTCAACCCCACTGAACACCTTTAAGGTGAACTGAAACCTTGACTGCATCCCCGACCTCCTTACACAACATTAGTGTCCAAACTAATGTTGAACAATGTTTTTTAGGAACAAGATGTGATTGACATGTATCGCAATTATTTTGTCCATATAGTATAGGTATAAAATACTGGCAAAGCTGAAATGTTAAACTCCACCCAAATTCATCCTAAAACACGCAAAGGTCTTTGGTTTTTATTTGACTTTTCTGTACGTTATGCTTCCTCAGGATTGTTCGATTATAGGAAGGAAGCTGTAATTCCTACACTTCACAGCCAGCTACGTGCTTTAATTTGATTGCCCTAATTAACCAAGAACCAAATCCAGATTGCTAGATGTATTTATCAGTATGATGATATACTAGGCAGCACTGGGTATCAGGAGCCGAACTCTTTAGGAGTATGCAATCATGGTATTAAAGTAGGTGTAGTGAAACATTTCTAGTCAACTCACCAGTGCCCCAAGTATCTTCAGGTACTGCTTTTTCACATCCATATAGACACGTTTATAGTTAAGATTGACCTCAGCACTGTGGACACCACAATAAACCTCTTCTTATTAGCAAGGTTATTTTGACTACAATAGAGATGCTCATGACTTTCTAATATGATATTGATAAATGTTAAGGATGATGCAGAACAATCACCTGCAGATATCCCAGTCGAGGGCGTCAGCAGAGATGTGAAGCGCCAATTTGACATATTGGTTGTTCAGATACGTTGCAGACGGTGTAGAGTTGATACAGGGAGGGTCAAGCCTTAGGGATTTAAAAACAGAGCCCAGTGCTTGCAATTTCTGCAACAGAAAAAAAATAAATTTGCTGGTCAGTGGGCTTGAGAGATTCCAATCTATTCAGAACGAGCATACACACTTTAGGTTCCTATTCAGGGTAATAGGGTTAGGGAATAGGACAAAAACAATGCCAGTGTATTTAACAGTACTTTTCTGTAATAACAGGTAGACAATACATTAGTAACAGTTTCTACATTTTAAAACATTCTACCTACTGGAATTTTACACAGGTGTTCAATTATACTTTTTTGGCAAACCTGCTCATGACCACAGATTTGGCATACGCAGGATTAAGTCAAAGCCTTAAAATTGAAAAGCTTGAAACTAGTCATTGTACATTTGTACAGCTCCCCCCCCTTCCTCATATCCCCTTATCCTCCGCATACAATTACAGTATTCAGTGAGCTTATAGTTACCTGGTTCCATAAGTTAGACCACTTCAGGTTAATGAAGTTATTTCCCAGGTCACGAATAACAAGCCGTCCATTTTCAACACTAAAAAAAATTAGGAAAAAGGCCACAATATCAAAAGTTAATTATTCTACAGCACCATTCTTTCAAAAATGAAAAAATTGATAACTGATTAAGAGGGACATCAACCATAATACAAAAAATCTTCCCCTACAATTAAATCGAATCAACACCCCCATATTCCTGGTTACTGCAGGCATGTTCATTTTATAAGAAAGCACTCCTAACAGACTAGACCCACAGCATCACTCAAAGTAGCCAGGCTCTCACCTTGTAGTGTAAGGAACGCCGCCGGCGCAATCAGCATACAAATTATAAATGTTAAGTCCAGAATTGTAGATAATCTGCTGTGCTTGCGATAACTATGATGAAAGCATACAAGAATGCTTACACAATAGATAAACCAGCAATGCAAAGTGAAACGCAGTTCAGAAACACACTTACCGGAGAAGCGCATGAAATGTCAGGATTGTTATAGAAGTTACATTGCCCAGCTTTGCAGCAATGTTCCTGCAGAGCTCCCCATAAACTGGGAGAAAGAACATGGGACATTATTTAAAGCCCATAGAAAGTCAAAGAAGTGAAATTATGACAAAAAAAGCATCATCTATATACAGTCTTATTACAGCAGCAGATGCTGATTAAATGCCAATGAAATCTGAAGATTAAAAGCAATTTAGAACAAAAATTAAATAACTAGCTGTTGGAATACTTCCTATTCAGTAGTTCTGACCACACGCGGCTATTCATGTGATTGTCAGTCACATGAGTCATAGCTGAAATCATTTTTGGGTGTAATGCTTGCTTCCTCATTTGTTAAAATAAGTTCATCCACAGCTAATGAAATAAATCTAACAAAAAAAAAAAAAAACGACTGAAACTAACCTAACTTGCTGGCTATCTTTAAATATCAATAAACACTTGGCTAGCTATAAAATAATGTTTAAATGAAGCATGGGGGGGAATGAAACCTCTCTCCAAGCAGCCCATGGTAGTTTGCAAAATACACAAGAGAGTTGTCGTTCAGTTCATAACTGGATAAGCCATTTCCAACAGCCATTCCCTAAAAAAAAAGAAGAAAAAAAAAAGTTCATGCACCAAACATCACCTCAAAACACAAAATCCACTTCTCAAAGGAACCAACCTGCAGGTTGAGACTACTGTCCTCCAGAACTCTCTCAGCTAGTGTTGGGATGTAAATGCCACCGTAGCTCTCGCCTGTGAGATAAAGCTCATTTTTGCTGTACTCTGGGAATACCCGGAAAAATTCCTTGAGGGCCAAGTAGTTATTCATAGATACCTAGAAGACATAATAGGGGGGAAATGGTCTCAAACTAACTCACAAGTGGTATTTTGGAGGCCTTCTCACACACCAAGCACTTTCCTAACACACCTCAGAGTCGTTGGTAGAGTATTTCTTGTCATCAGAATAGGAAAAGCCGACACCTGCTGGTGATTCCAGGTATAGCACGTTAGCAATCTGCAAATGATAATCAGCTCATTAGACGAAAGATTTCTATTAAAAACATAGAAGTAAAGTTTAAGTTGCATGAATTAACTCAAGACCTGTAACGTTTTCACACAAATACATACGTCACATTCTTTAATCAGGAATCATAAATGGCTTGCTATGTTTGTTATAACACCTAATTTTACAGATGACGTACATCACCTTGGGATAATAAACCAACTTGAAAGCCAAGTTAGTAACAAATTATATAGGCTTCTGTACAGCGCTGCTAAATAGTCATTTGAGCTAGCCATTAGTCAGAGATCTAATTGTTCATTATGTTTTTTGACACATGAAAGAGCTGCTGTGTTTTTCGGTTATTGTTGAAAGGAATATTACAGCCTGTATGTAACTGCTATAACATAGCCTACTGCATGTGCAAACAGGAACTAATCGCACAGTCCAAAACAATAAATGTAGCAAAGGACTCTTAAAAAGGTATCATAGGGTTAATTGTACATGGTTAATTGTTTGCAGCATAGAACGGGAAAAGAATTGTCCATATACCGCCAATAAATATATTTTTAAAAAAACTGAGAATACAGTGAAGGATTCCCAATAGCTTCCTGTTACATACATTAAAAAGCAAACCCAGTGCATACCATATTCCATGAATTAGGGTTGTACTGTAGAGTAGTACCATCATCCTGGACCTGAAAGAGCCAATACCAATATATAAAATAGGAGCAGACTTAAGGAAGTTCCCAACATCACAAACAGGATGACATCCTTATTGAAATTTTCCAGGACTCAAATCTGACCAGAAAAGGGCCATGTTCAGTGAGCAGGCCGTCCAACGAGCTACAGCCTGGTCCTCCGTTCAGCCACAGCACCACCGGGCTGCTCGCCGGGTTTTTCTGCGATTCCACAAACCTACATCGGGTTTATAGAGTCATGTTTAAAGACACTTAACCACAAAACTTGTTAACCCTAAGCTAACATTTCCTTTCATAATTTTTAAACAAGGCACCACCATTTGGCTCGTACCCAACACTCATGTGACTACACTGAAATTGGTGAAGAAAACCAGAAGTGACCGTATCAAACGCACCAGTAGTGAAGGTGTTTGTTACCAGCCACGGTGAAGTAGCCCGAATACTGTTTGAAGCTCGGCTGTTTGGACAGCCCGGGCAGAAACGTAATCTCATCCGCATCTGGAGCTCCCAACACTTCCAGTGCTCCGAACAGTAACACAAGTAATACCGCGTACATCTGTAAAACAAGAGCATTACCATGTTTCTTCTCACAAAATACTCAGCCTTTAGTTTATAACTAGAATTAAAACTGTAATTTGAATAAACATTTCTCTGAACTTGATGCAGCTAACGGGCGTGTAAAATGATCCCAAAAATCGCAAATATATGCAACTATCTCCTACCTTTAAACCCGTTTGCTATTACTTTCGCTTGAGCCGTCGCATAAGTACAGCCTAAGATCACGTGACATCAAACTCGTGATCAAGTCACGTTGCTTAGAGACGGGGGCGGAGTAAAGATAAGCCTACCGTATTGGCACATGATAAGACAAATCAGTTATCAAGTAAGTAAATCAAAATTCTCTCACCACATACGGATCCTCATTGTAGTTCAGTGACAAGGGGAGCGAAGTCAGGAGACTACAAATTGTGCTATATATTTTATCGTTTGCATAATTATTTGATTCAAGTTCAAGTTCAACGTTTATTTGTCACATGTACATTATACGTGGTACAACATACAGTGAAATTCTTTGATGAC
>JAOUQX010000014.1:5328618-5341076 GCA_028566295.1 Liobagrus marginatus
ATAGATAGATAGATAGATAGATAGATAGATAGATAGATAGATAGATAGATAGATAGATAGATAGATAGATAGATTTGGCAGGTGGAACATTATTGTGTGGTGGATAGATAACGAAAAGGGTATGAGAGAAAGATGTGGGTGGCCAGAAAGAAGCTCATTGCTGCATAATTACACTAAATGCTGTCTCTATGTTACACAACTGGGCTGCGCTAACTCCTTACTCCTCTCCTCTGATAATGACAGAGGGAACTGAATCATACACCAGAGGAACTGATAAGGCTACTGAATTTCCCAAGAACACAGAAACACGAAGTTATTAAAGATCTTCTTAAAAAAAAAAAAGGAACCAAAATATCAGATGCTGGTCCTGGATACACGCTATCTGTTTGAATACCACAAGTCACTTAGGATAAAAGTGTAACAGTATCTATTACACTATTAATAGGAAAATCAGCAACATCATGCTCAAAGCTGAACAAATCAAACATTGATTAGCTAGTCCACAGTGCAGCACACTCAGAAGTTCCAAAGATAGATAGATAGACAGACAGACAGACAGACAGACAGACATTCAGACAGACAGACAGACAGACAGACAGATTTTTTATTTTTTTTTCCACATTAAATACGTGAAGAGATATAAGAATGTCTACCTGAAGACATCATGAATACGTGCTCTTTTAAAAACAATGCAATTTTTACCCAAATGACTAAAAAAGTATATCATCCATGCAAACAAATTCATCTACCGGTACTTTGATCGATTTGATCATCGTCCGAACATACTTCAGCTGGAGATCAGCAGACACTACAGTCACACCTGTGTCATGTTGGACATGTTTGTGACCACTTCAGTCACTGCCTCCTCAGCTTTCCCTCAGCCTCAATGAAGAGTCCTTCATTGCCTTTACATTTCTCTAACCACCTATTAGAAGCCTCCTCAACATGCACGCACGCGATTGAACTGCATCACACAGACTATCTCTCTCTCTCTCTCTCTCTCTCTCTCTCTCTCTCTCTCTCTCTCTCTTTCTCTCTATCTCTCACACACACACACACACACACCCACCTTTAACGATCCAGTTTGTTAATTAATAGCAAGTGCTCAAAGACCACCTAGAGAACACTTTTCTCTCCTGGACAAAATATTATTTTAGAAAACAGTAAATCTATTCTGATATATTATACATTCTTCTGATCTTAGACCTTATACTAAATGCATGCAAGTGAACATACAAGACAGATGTCCGCTTATGGCCAAGCAAACAGGACAGAGAGAGAGAAAGAGAGAGAGAGAGAGAGAGAGAGAGAGAGAGAGAGAGAGAGAGAGAGAGAGAGAGAGAGAGAGAGAGAGAGAGAAGGAGAAAGAGAGGTAGGCCAAAAAAGCAGTCTCCTGAAACATTAGTCTGTTGAGTAATTACGACCCTCCTTCACTGATCCACATCAGAATGAAAGATGTGAAGAAACCTCTTTGTACCTTGCTTTTTTATGACAAAAGGTTGCCATAATTAACTCGAAATTAATGTTCAGATATACAGTATATTCCCTTTAATATATAACGTACGATCTTTTAATTAGCGCAACCCATTTTTTCTTTCTGCTCTAACCAATTAACCAGTGCTATAAATGGATGTGGTCATACACATGTAAGTGTGTGCATGTGCGTCTGTGTGTGTGTGTGTGTGTGTGTGTGTGTGTGTGTGTGTGTGTGTGTGTGTGTGTGTGTGTGTGAGAAGACCTCAATCCTGACCGGAGCACATGATGAATGAAAGCAGGAGCAGCAGTGTTACCATTTCAGATAATCCAATCTCATTAATCACTGCTACACACTGCCAGGCTGAGTGTGTGTGAGATTGCGTGTTTGTGTGTGAAACAGGTGTCCAGTTCCTCTTTTGCTAACCCTGGGTGACCAATTCATTATTTACTCAGAATTAATTTTATGAGGATTCATTAGAGACGAATTTATTTTTTAATGCAGTGGTCTGGGCGCATTACAGAAGAATTTCGTTCTTTTAACTATGAAGAGATTTATAACCAAAATGAAAGAATTTCGAGCTCAGCCAAAAATGATATCGTCATTAATGAATTTTTTAAATTCTGGTAGGAGACGGGAGAAAGAGAGACAGACAGACAGACAGACAGACAGACAGACAGACAGAAAACAGTAAAGAGAGATTGAATAAAAAGGGTTTTTATGAAAATCTACACGTAAACAATTCATATCCTCTTAGGAAGAAAGACTCTCTCGAGCAATTATACTGAGAACTTTCCTTGTAAGTATTTATATATTTATATAACTATATAACAGCCCATAAGTTGCTTTTAGGAGAAAAAAAAATTGGGGTCTTTGTGAAAATTATAAATAAATGAATCTAAAAAAGATGGTAGAACCTTTTTACATTCTACAAACAACTAGGTGGTTATTTGGGTTTAAAATTTAGCCTTAACCTCCTACAACCTGGCATCCACATACGTGGACATAAAATGCAGGAAAAACCAAAGCGCAGGTCTTAGGAGGTTAAAAAAGGTTTAATATAGAAACTTAAACTAAAAAAAGGGATTCCAAATATGAATCAAGTGAATAGTAAGCGAAGCCAATAAATATTAAGGAAAGTGAGCCCTTGTTATTAATCTTAAAAGAGTGTACAGCTTTCATTTTCATAATAGATAAGCTGTCAAGTGAGAAAAACTTACTAAAAGCACAAAAGTACTTCAGTTCTGCAGATATGGCTAACATTACTCTAAATGCATTTTTCTGCCATAAGTATCTATGAAATATTGTAGCTTTAAGTTACTGCTTCACTACAACCAAGAAGCCCATACAAAAATCTAGTGTAAAGTATGTCCAGAAGTGTGGAGGTTATTATAGGAGCAAGATTGAGACTAAAACACATGAATGTGATGGTGAATAGCTTTATATGTACGGTATATTTGGCATCAACAGAAATAAACAGCTAGAAATATTTTAAAGTGAGGATGGAAGATTGAGTAAAACGTGTACAATTTGTATAGAATTTGTAACACAGTACATTACTGCTTTGGAAAATTCTGTAGAGTATAATAATTATTACCCTAATTTGTAGCTGGTTAGGTACAAGGTTTGGTAAAATGCAAAGCGAATGACCAACAAAGACTACTGTTACATTATGCCTGTTTGATGATACTTTTACTGAAATATAAAGAACTTAGCAACAATGTGTAAATCTTTAAATCTTACAATTTTAACAACAAATTGGCTCCTTCCAACCAGTTTATCCTGGTCAAAGCTTTTCTGAAGTACACCAGAAATGAAGTAGGAATACACCCAAGATCGCACATATGTCTATTACAGTGTACCATGCATACACACCCAGACAATTATTCATGACAAGAGGTAATTAGGCACTACCAATCCAACTGGAAGTAAATTGATAAAACCTAAAGGAAACACACACAGTCACAATGGTAAAGCATGCAAAATCTCAATGAAGGAGAATTATGGTGTGAAATAAAAATATAATATTCTTATAATATTCAACCTTGGGTTATGATTTTGCCAGTGCTGTTAGAAATACATATTTTGGTTAATCTGTAGACATGTTTCTTCTAGTGTCCTACCCATTTTTCTTTACTGCATTTCCTTGGAATTGTCTCATTACATGATGTCACACTTTCTACTCTAGTAAGAGAAAGGAGTACAGTTTTTGCAAAAGAAGACATAAGAATCTATTTAATGGTGTGTTAAAATTGCAGGAATCTGTTTAGAGAGAATTTAAATCAAACCACTTTATATGTACTTTTTGACTTCTCCTAATATCTAAAGAAACAGCATAATCATATTAATAAAGCTATCTAAAGGCAACGACTAACCCCTGAAGAACAAGTTTAAATCACACCACTGCTGACATTAAAAGATAAAAATAGGTGTCTTATTTGTTCCCGAAGTAGAACAGCCTCTCTCAATAATGAGCAAAATGGCATAATCAGACAGCATCTCATGAATACGATAAACATGATGGGTGCTGAATGAATCTGGAGATGAACGGCTTTTATTGTGTCGGAGGGAGATAGTAAGACTCTCGGCCAAGTCTCCTGATAAAGCCACTCAGGCTTTAATGAAGAGGAAAAATCAGCACCATGGACAGCGGCACACGTTCAGACCACTAAAAGGAAGAAACTGCGTCTAGTTTGTGGATATTGGATACGGTGATAACAGTTAAATTAGGGTTAATAGCTTAATAGAGCAGATGAGAAAAAGCATAAAAAAGGACTGTTTTGGTTTGGTTTAAGACTGTGCTTCATCATATAGACTCATTATGTATAAGCTGGAAAAATAACCTGCCATTCACTCATGCAGATTTACTCTTTCGTACAACTTTTGACTAAATACAATATATATCATGTTTACACATATTATAGACACTACCATATCAAAGACAAACGCACACACACACACACACACACATACACACATACACACACACACACACACACACACACACACAGATCTTATGTAATCTGATTTGCTCTACATAAAAGGGGGTGTGATTTATGAGTGTAAGACAGCTTCACGATCATGTGCTTTACATATCTCTCCCATGATCCGATAAAACATGCAGCAATTGAGCGGCAAATAAATACTCATGAATATTAAAGTATGTTCCATATGCTTGTAATATGCCAGTACGAGAAGGTTCAGGACGTGTACAAACTTGTTTTGTTCTCCCTTAGCCTAGAGCCAGTGCTGTTAGTGTTACTGTATTTACATTTACATTTACTCTACCTGAGCTATTCATGGAAGACAGCACTTAGGGGATGAGATTTTGCAAAAGGTTTAGCTTCACCAAACACACAGAGCACATGAGCCACTATATGGATGTGACTAAAGCTGGGGCAAGCTCGCCACTGTCCACGATCACTCAGTGAAGTGGGTCATGAGTGAGCACTAGGGCATCACACATAAACAAACGACCTGTTTACTATTCTAATCACGGCACGCGTGCAGTAAAAAAGGAGCGGGGATCCAATGCAGACAGCAACAGCAGAACAACCCCTCCTACTCCCTCTCTCACTCTCTCTTTCTCACTCTCTCACTCGTTCACTGGTTCACCTACTCCTCCTCATTCCTCCATTCCTGTGTATGATCTGCTCATGAATGCATGCCAGAGTCACTGCTTGTGTGTGCACAGCAGGTATACAATATGAATGTACATGCACAGCTTGTTGGAGTGTATGTTGAATTCTTACGGTTGTGTGCGTTTGCACGTGTGTGTGTGTGTGTGTGTGTCTGTGTGTGTGTGTGTGTGTGTGTGTGCGAGAGAGAGAGAGAGAGAGATTCCACCACTCACCCTGGTTGTTCGCTCCCCCCTCTCCCTCCTCACACTCGGTGAGGTTGTTGAGCATTGTGGCTCTCAGCTTCTCCTCGTTTTGCTGGTCCCTAGAGTTGCCACCAAAACGCTCTCCCACCCGAACACAGGGACAGAAGAGAGAGAAAGATGGACAGTGCCGTCTCCTGTCCTTGTTTCTTTTCCAGCTAAGAGTGAGGTGAAAAAGGAGCAGCACCGAAGAGGAAAATCTGAAATAGCACGCTTTTTCGCTCTACGCAGTTTTGCTTCTTGTAGTTGTCCCCGTCTCGCTGTTCTCTCTCTCTCTCTCTCTCTCTCTCTCTCTCTCTCTCTCTCTCTCTCTCTTCAGGAGGAGGAGGATATCATAGAGAGCAAGGGCTGCAGGAGTTGGATGATGGAACACTCTCTCACTTACTTGCTCACACATAAAAAGCGTAACGCAGGCATGCTCTTTCACATTCTCCGAGATTATGATCATCGATCAGTGGTCCTGAAGCTTAACGTCATAATCATTATTGCCTTGGCTTCACCACAGTGGTCATTCTCCTTAGAAACTGAACAAGACATGGACAGAGAATGAGAGAGAGGGAGACAGAGAGAGAGAGAGGGAGAGAGAGGAAGACAGAGAGAGAGAATGGTGATTGGAGCATGAAAGAGGGAGGAGAGAGGCGTGGAGAGAAGCAGTAGACAGGTTCTTCATCTCTTCTCATCTGATGTTTGGAGTGACAAGCTGAACATACTACTGTTATTACTTTCATCTAGCTTGTTGTGTCTTAAATTTCAAACGTTCAAAAAATTCATCTAAAGTCATCTTAAGACCAAGTTCAGTGAGCAAAAGCCTATGTGATGAAGCAATTTCGACTCATTCATGCAGTTAGCAGTATATGTACAATACAACACTGGTAGCTTGGCTAGCAAGTCATTTTAAGTAACTTGGTCACTTGACAAAGCATGCTAAGCCATACTAAGCTGGCGAATCTGCTAAACAATGTATGTACTGCTCAAAGTGGCTGACATATACACTGGATTGCAGTTAGGCATATGATTTGTCTGATTTATCTGCTTTCAGATAAAATAATCTTCAACTGGAATTTAATCAGCATTAACTTGAAAGAACAAAACACTCTGTAGGTTTAGTAGTGTGTGTCAATCAAAACAGCAGTGTTAAGCAGGACTGAAATGGCACTGGCAGGTAAAGTAGCACACAAAACTTGCTATTGTCTACATATTTACATTTACATATACAGCAGTTAGTAAACGCCCTTATCCAGAGCGACTAACATTTATCCAACCGAACAGTTGAGGGTTAAGGGCCTTTTTCAGGGGCCCAGCAATGGCAGCTTGGCAGAAAATAACTGCCAAGTTATTAACTTAACTACCGGTACGTATATAACTTAACCACTGAGCTATCGCTTCCTACCACATATCTATTGTCTACTGTTATTGTGTAGATGGAAGTATCAAATTCCTGTAAATTATTTTTGTTGTGTATTAAAAGTAATGCACAAATTCTCAGTTGTGGAACGATGGATGGCAAGGGAGTTGTAAATGACAGTTATGTATCACATGAATTACTTTTAAAGTTAAGCCTACCTTTATTTTTCTTCCTTTAATGCACAACATATCAAGGTCAATTTCAAGAAGCTTTATTGTCGTAACACCATATACAGCTGTTGCAATACACAGTGGAATGAAACAGCGTTTTTCCAACGATGCTACACATAACACAGAATCATGTCAAAAACAGAACAAGATAGTTACAAAGTACATATCACAAAGCAAGACAACAAAGAGCTTCGTACAACACAACGTGTAACAAGTGCAGACAGTGCAAAACAAACAATACCATACAATCCGCCATAGGACAGATACATAGAACATAGTATGTAGCGCAGATGGTTGTGCAATATATGGCAATGTACTAAATAATGATAGCAGCATTAAAGTTAAAATAGCAGCATTAATTATCACACTAAAGTGGCTAGTGTAAACAGGATCAGCATTGAGTAATGAAACAGTTAGAAAACAGTATAACACAGTATTAAAGTGACTAGTATAAAACATTATAAAATAGTATTAAAGTAACTGTGCATGCATGATACCACTGAGTTTGAGTGTGTGTTTCAGTTCTTTGCGTTGAGAAGTCTAATGGCTTGTGGGTAAAAAATGTTGGACAGTCTGCTTGTAGCGGCCCGAATGCTTCAGTATCTATCTGATCTACACTAACATATCTCACATTTCTCATATATTCTAGATAGATTCTATATTCTATATTCTTCCGGTGCTTGCGCCAGTTTTCCCCGGGCACTCCGGTTTGCTCCCGCCTCACAATGTGATTGGGCATAGGTGAATTGGCTACTCTAAATTGTCCATAGGAGTGAATGTGAGTGTGAATGGTTGTCTGTCTTTAAGTGCTAGCCCTGCAATTAACCCTAACCCTAACCCTAACCCATTGTCCAGTGTGTACCCTGCCTCACACCCTAAGTTAGCTGGGATAAACTCCAGTGCCCCCGTGATCGTGAACAGGATATACACTAAACAATGAATGATTGATAAATGACAATAAGAAACACCACCAATATCAATAAGTAATAATAAGAAAAAAGACTGCAGAGGATGCCATAAAAAGTACTGTTGCTCGAGTCAGCATGACATAGATATAAAAATGTTGCAAACGGTCTTCCATTCCATACAGTGCTACAAGAGCAGGATCCGCAACAGAGGGTCATACTAACATTGGATTGATGGTTAGAGCTGTCAAATACATGGCTGCTATCATGCCCTTGAGAAAAGCTCCTAACCCACAGCTGCTCTAGAACTGCTGCATCCCCTGCGGTTTCCATCACCCTCCAGCACAGGGGAAATAAAATAAAGTGGGACACATCAATCACAGTTATTCACAGGTAAATAAAGGGGTTGGGTACAATGCTGTAATAGGAACAGAGTGGGCTATGGTGGTTATGTTGTTAGGGAATTCAGCTGCATTTGTTTTGACACACACATGGAAACTGTTCCAAGTGATGCAAGAATCCTGTCAGAATATTCACTACGTTTAATGTAATCCTATCCTTATGCAGACAAAACACATAATACAACGTTCAGCATCACCTTAAAGCCGATCTGCTTAACTCATAATTACTGTAGGTAAGTTGACATGATGCATAAAATATAATTGCTAGCACACCTTCATCACTCAGCAGCTGACAATTTAACATTAGCCCTGAATGATAGAATCGATTTGCATTCTTCCACAGGAACACACAGACAGCTGGAAATGAGAGTCTCTGATGGTGACGTGTGAGAGCAGCCAGTGGAAACGGCAGCCACATCGACCTGCTCAAGGATCCTCGCTCCTTAATGAGAAATGCTCCTGGAAGGATAGTTGAAATACTTTATTAATAAGTGAAGTTTGATTTACACTGAGCAGGCAGGATGCGGTATGATCTCTCACTGTTTTAATATGAGTAGTGTGTAATCATGCTTGAAATCTGCACCTGATATGTTTGTAGCGTCAGTACCAGACTCCCCCCAGTAGAAGGAGCGCTCCCCTGAACAATGGAATCAACTCACTGCCACATCACTTCCTGTCACGCCACTTCCTGTCTCACCACGTCCTGCCATTTGCACTTCCTGTTTGTAGCATTTATATACCATGTGCTTGCCATTGTTCAGGGCGATGTATTGTTTCATCAACCTGTTTTGCCTAACCCACGTGTAAGTCTTGTTGTTTTGCTCATGCCAAGTCCAAGTGTCGTTGTTTAGTTCATGTCAAGTCCAAATGTAGTTATTGTTAAACGTTACCATGTTCGCTAGCCGTTTATTTGCTAACCGTTTCTTTTGTAGCCTAGTTTCTTGTGTAACTAGCGTTACCCACGTTAGCATTTTTGCTCAAGCCATGCTATTGTTCTTCTGGAAATCATCTTTATGCGCCAGTAATCCACTTATTTCTCAAGCCAACCCCGAGTCTGCAGCAGGGACTATCCCAAATGTTGTAGTGTCAAGTCCCTGCTAACCGGGAAATCACTGCGGTGGGCCAACGCTGTTTGGGAGGACGACCTAGCCGTACAGTGTTCATACACCCACTTCATGCAGCTGCTTCGTGAAGCCTTCCAGGCCCAGGCAAGGGTATTGAACACTGCGGATCAGCCGATACAGCCACGCCAGGACTATCAGCTACAGCCAAGCCCCCGGCCTGATTTCGCCTCCCCTGTGCCTCCCACAGTAGCCCAGGTACCTAAACCTCTTACCAATTACCGAGCTAGTTTTGTTCCTAAGCCCACTATTAAGCCCAGTTATGTCTGTGCACCCTCCATGAAGCTTAGTTACGGCCTTACGCCTGCCACAGCCCCCAGTTATGTTCCTGCACCCTCCATGAAGCTTAGTTACGGCCTTGAGCCTGCCACAGCCCCCAGTTATGTCCCTGACACTGCTATTAAGCCCCATTATGTCCCGGAGACCGCTGTTAAGCCCCGTTCTGTCCCTGAAGTTATTATTGGGCCCTGTTTTGTCCCTGACACCGCTGTTAAGCCCCATTATTTCCCAGAAACCGCTGTTAAGCCCCTTTCTGTCCCTGAAGTTACTATTGGGCCCCATTTTGTCCCTGACGCCACCAGTAAGCCCCTTTATGTCCCTGAAGCCGCTGTTGAGCCCTGTTCTGTCCCTGAAGCTGCTATTGAGCCCTTTTCTGTCCTTGAAGCCGCTATTGAGTCCCGTCTTGACTCTGAACCCCCTGTTGAGCCTTGCTATGATTCTGACCCCCCGGTTGAGCCCTGTAATGTCCAGGAACCCCCGTAGAAGGACTGGCCCCCAGCTCAAGAGCCCTGGTCTGCCCCGATAACCCTGAACGCCCCTGATACCGGTTCCGAACTGCCCTCTGAGCCCGAGATCGGCCCCATGGAAAGATTGCCCCTCAGTCTAGGCCCCAAACTTGCCCCAGAGCCCAGCTCTGACCCGATGACCCTGGGCACCCCTAGTTGTGGTCCTGAACTGCCCCCTGTAGAGCCCGAGTTTCACCCCGTAGAAGCACTGACCCTCAGTCCCGGCCCCGAAGTCGCCCCAGGGCACAGTTCCGACCCCATAGACCTGAACCCCCCTAACCATGGACCCGCACCTCCTGTTGTGTCAATTCCCGGCCCCGGGCTCACCCCTGTACTTTGTGTAAGCCACGCCATGAGCCAAATACCTTTTCCGTAGGCCGGGTGAAACACTGGAAAGGTTTCTGAAAGGACTATACCGAGGGGGACCCTGGACAACCATGGTCATTCAAGTTGCGGCTGTCGCTCGACGTCGGACATCGCCATGTTCCTGAGCCCGGCCAATGACGTCGCTCCGTCCCCTAGTTCGCAGGAGGGCGTCGCTCGGTCGGCTACCTAGCCCTCGGACATCGCTCGGTCGGCTTCCTTGCCCTCGGACAACGCTTGGTCGGCTACCTCGCCCTCGGACATCGCTCGGTCAGCTACCTTGCCCTCGGGCGTTGCTCGGTCAGCTACCTCACCCTCGGACGTCGCTCGGTCGGCTACCTCGCCCTCGGACGTCGCTCGGTCGGCTACCTTGCCCTCGGACGTCGCTCGGTCGACTGCCTCGGCCTAGGACGTCGCTCATGCTTCGCTCCCCCCTCTGGCTTCGGCGCCTTCCTCGCTCCCCCCTCTGGCCTCGGCGCCTTCCGCGCTCCCCCCTCTCGCCACGTAGGCACACCCATCGACGACTTCATGCTCGCCGGGTCCGTTGCTCCCCCTTTGGCCTCATCGTTCCCGTGGCTCCCCCCTTTGGCCTCACTGGCACCTCTGCAGTCCCGATGGCCCAGGCCCGCCATGCCTGCCCCAGGTTAAGAACACCTGGAGGTGTTCTTTTAGGGGGGGGTACTGTAGCGTCAGTACCCCCAGTAGATGGAGCGCTCCCCTGAACAATGGACTGGACTCACTGCCACATCACTTCTTGTCACATCACTTCCTGTCATTTGCACTTCCTGTTTGTAGCATATATATATATACCATGTGCTTGCCATTGTTCAGGGCAATGTATTGTTTTGCCTAACCCACGTGTAAGTCTTGTTGTTTTGCTCATGCTAAGTCCAAGTGTTGTTGTTTAGTTCATGCCAAGTCCAAGTGTAGTTATTGTCAAACGTTACCATGTTCGCTAGCCATTTATTTGCTATCCGTTTCTCTTGTAGCCTAGTTGCTTGTTTAACTGACGATCCTGCTTCGTCTGTGCCTGCATCCATGTTACAATGTTACACACACAATCACTACCTAAGCATCAACGTTTAAATAAAGGAAACACAATCAGAAAACGACTGTAATAGCAGATATAATTCATTTCACAGGTTCTTATTATGGTTTGTTTTTAAAGAACATGTGTTGTTATTAAAGAAAAAAGCTCCAAACTGTTACATTGGTGATCTTTGCTATAATTATTTTTTAACATGTTGAATAGTCTTAAGGGTTAGCTTTTAAGCCAGGCAGTTTCCTACTATATACACATTCTAAAGGGTGGAGGAGCGTTGTTTTTTTAGTTTTTTTAACAAGCTGCATTTTTTTTGTCTTATTAACCTAAAGAGAAAGTAAGGAGAATAAATATATTAAATCCTCTTATATATAACACTAAATATACCTGTAAATGGATAAAAAGTATGCTGTGCCATTCCTTCATATGTAAAACATTATACTATTCTTTATTGCTGGAATTAACGTGGTGATATTAGTAAGAGATCAACTTATTTATTTCTTTTACAGCAGTAGAGCCTATCATGTTTTAGTTCTTTTATTATGAAAGCGGTCTGTAATACAATATCGTTGTACTGTATCTTAGCAACCCATAATAAGATCTATAAAAGTGTCTGGCAGCACCTAATTGTCCTGTCAGTTAGATTTCCTATGTGCCTTTATGCCGCTGTCATAAAATGTAAATTTTGTAATAAAGTGTAAATGTTAATTAACCTCTAGATGCTAAATTACATGTTTGCACACAGATAACAAACACAGGGACATGCAATCTCTTATGAGTTTTTGAACACTGAGTGAAATTCAGTGACTCCACACACACACACTCTCTCTCTCTTTCTCTCTCTCTCTCTGTCTCTCTCTCTCTCTCACACACACACACACACACACACACACACACACACACACACACACA
>JAOUQX010000014.1:5374701-5391103 GCA_028566295.1 Liobagrus marginatus
ATAGTCGCCAAAGATTTTCACTATATGCTGTGTTGCACAATGTATATGTGACCAATAAACTTGAACTTGAACTTGTTCCCGTTGTATTGATTCATTGATTCGAGTTATAAAGAGCAAAGAATGGGCATCGCGTATGTGTCAGTGTGATTTCATAATCATTATATGTCACTCCCTTACAGGAGTATTACAATACTACATTAAGAGCCATTTGGAAGCCGTAAGAGCCGGCTCTTCTTAGAGAGCCGAGACAAAAGAGTCGAGTCTTTGAAAGGAGCCAGACTTCGAGAGCTAAGGGTCGTGAGCGTGACGTAGGAGGCTGAAATTAACACTGAAAAGGAAACGTCTCCACTGGGTGGCACTAACCCATAATGATTAAACTAGTCCACGCGGACAGGACACGAAAGACATTTGTCAGCAGCTTGTGGAGTTAGTTTTTAATAAACGACCAACATGACTGACATAAATCTCTCATCTATTTTAAAAGGGTCTAAGGTCAGGTATAACAAATGTATCGCTACATGTTACTGTTACATCCTGGTTACTGAGTGACATTTATTGTGGTTAATGAGCGAAGTTTTGCTTTTCTAAAATCCAATTATACTCCTGGATGCGTTCTTTGCACTTGGGACTGCTACACGTTAAAATTAAACCGGATTTCAAATCAGAAGTAACGTTATACGTCTTTTCTCCGGACAGCTCGTGCTGCTTCAGTCTTGAACGGAGCAAAACAGCTAACCGCGAGGTGGTAACAAGGCAAAGTTACGAAGTTCAAAAGTAAGTTTCCGTCTCATTAAACCGTATCAGTTACAGACAGGCAAACTGTTCATAACGCCGAATTTAAAAAGATACTATACTTTACTTTTCCTTGTCGCTGGGACGCTAGTGTCAAAATTTCAGTTTGTTTGTATTTTTATGTTTATAGTTTAAAAATATGCTACACAATAGGATCTTTTAGAGCTTTTTAAAAATAAAAAAAAGTACATTCTCTTTCCCAGATAATTGATATAAAATGGAGTACCCCATTAGAATGTAATTACATGCAAATGTCACGCAGGCTTTAATATCAATTAACACTTTTACTGGTCAGGTAAAGCAAAGCCTCACTGACTAAAGCCTATTTACATCAGCTTCGGTAAACACGGTAAAAGCGTCAGCCATTTTGGTTAACCCGCCTTTTGAATTAATCATCAGTTAGTTTTATTCTTTGTACGTGATGTGGTGCTTTATACTGTACATGTAAACAATCCCAATTAAAAAAAATTCAGGATTAAATATGATTTGGAAATCGTATAAACCCATATTTTATTGACAATAGAACACAAACGTATATAGTATACTATGGTGCACAGTATTCTAGTATTAAATAGTATACATATACTGTGTAAACTGGGAAAACATGCCATTAAAAAAAAAGGTAACTTTGAAATTGATGGCAGAGACTGTTCCATGAACAATTCAAATGAAACTGGAATCTTTAAAACCTTTAAAATCTTTTCAAGAAGGTCATACAGATGAGAATGTGATAGAACTGGACAGATTGATAGATTAAAGTGCTGCTGCATCACTTTCTTCAAAGCGGAAGCTAATTTTTACTCCTGCCAGTATCATCATCTAGTAGCAATGCAGGGAAATTGGAATTAAATCTTAAGCACTGCTAAATGTTACATGATTACTATCAATATGCATGTGTTTTGGGTTGTTTTTTCCCTGTAATAAACAAAAATAATTTGACTTGTGTGTTTCCTTTTTCTTACATGTGCTGCTGTCCTAGTGCATATTGTTATTAGGAAATTCCAGCCTTCCGACTTTGAAGCCGTGAAAAAACAATTCCAAGATTGCACCCATGAACATATTATTCCTTCCTTCATTTATGCCATTTCCCGGCCAATCCACATTATTGTGACATTGTGCTTCTGTATGGTGGGCTATATACTAAGTGGAGAATCAGTTGGTGTGGCACTGATGGCTGGAGCATCCTGGATTGGCCTGTTGTTTTACTGTTGCTATGAGTTCTACGCTGGCTATGTCCGTCTGAAGCTGAGCACAGACATGCAGCACATTACAAGCTATTACATTGAAAACCCTGACAACTGCTTCTGGGTTGCGGAAGCTGAGGTGAATGGGCGACCTCTGGTGGTGGGTATGGTGGCCATAGAGGGAAAAAAGATGCAAAATAATTATGGGGAAAAAGTTGGAGAACTTTTTCGAATGAATGTGTCATCTAAGTGTCGTCATTCTGGTGTCGGGTCACGGCTATTGAAAGTAGTTGTGGGCTTTTGTAAAGAACGAGGATTCTCAAAGGTTGTGCTTCATACCAGCTCTCCTCAGAGGGCAGCTATCTCTCTACAATAAGATGGGCTTTAAACTTGTGCGAACCCACATAGCAAGTGAATCTCCTCAGTGGTTCCTCAGGCTGACGGGAATTAACATTCTGCAGATGGAGAATGTCATTTAAACTGGAATCCATTCACCTGATTTATGCCAATGGCCACTGAATTATCACACCATTCTGGTCAGTTGAATGACGTTCAAGTGGTTTATTGACATTTGCATGTAACCACACAGTGTACCTACTGGATTTCAACATGATTAATGCAAGATGCACTTGGTACATGCAAAAATGCACCACTTGCCTCTACACACCAAATGCATCGAAATATGCATAACTATATATAGTGTAAGTATAATTCGGTATACTTTTTTTTTTTTACCTGCTTTTATTGTTCCTTGTTACTTTCCCATTAAAACACCTCGTAATAAGTCCATATTTGTCTCTGTGTCTAAAATATTTCAAACTACATTGGGCTTTAATGTAACCCTCAGTACACCTTAATGTGTGACAAAGAAAGTCGATGCTTACTGGAGACCCTTTCAGTGCATATTATCTGCCTGTCTGTTTCATACAAATTGAATGGCTTTCCCTTAACCATCAATATACAGTAAGTGCCCTCTTTTGAATCTGATCAGCTAATCAAATGTCTTTGCTTTTATAATACCTAGTATTGCCTAGTCCTAAAAGGACAAGTGGGGAGAGTCCTCTTTTGTGCTGGACAACACACACAGATGTGTGCCAAAGTGCATATATTCACCAGTTTTTGTTTTTATTTATAGCCGAAACACTTAAAATTGTGAATATTTTTGCTTTAAGTATGCTGTATTAATAGTTGTTTGGTTCAATGTGGTAACTTAATGAAAATCTGAAACATTTCAGTGGGTATGGACATGTTATATACTCACTGTATGATGCAGTTAAACCTTGACTGCCTAACAAACTTGATTTATTATTGTTCAAGAAAAGCACTTGTTACATTGCTAAACAGTTTATAAGCAGTAACCCCAATTGTTAAATATTAAGTTGTAGATAAGAGTTTAGAAACAAGTTTAGCAGCACTTACAATATATGTTAATGATCAATAAAATGTCAATTCAATGTATGAATGCAAAAGCTAATTTAAGTATTGTTGCTATCCATGTGCGTCCCTTCATGGTTATAATTATTTAGCTTCTGATGGCTACACCCGGCAGGATAATTTAAGTTCTCTCAAATTGGTTGTATGAACATGACCATGAGATCAGTGGATCAGTGATTCTTTAGTAGCCTTTTGTCACATATAAAATTATACCACATGCAGTGAAATGCTGTCACACACAGACCTGTCACACACAAACACGTGTTCTTGTTAAGCCACTCCTGAACCACAGACAACATCAGAGGCTTCTAACCTGGGCTAAGGAGAAGCAGAACTGAACTGTTGCCCGGGGGTCCAAAGTCCTCAAGTTTTGTATTTCATTTGGAAACCAAAGTCCTAGAGTCTGGAGGAAGGGTGGAAAAGTTCAAAGCCCAAGTTGCTTGAAGTCCAGTGTTACGTTTCCACAGTCTGTGACGATTTGGGGTGTAATGTCAATGCTGGTGTTGGTCCACAGTGTTTTTTGAAAACCAAAGTCACTGCGCCCGTTTACCAAGAAATTTAAGAGCACTTCATGTTTCCTTCTGCTGACCAACTTTTTAAAGATGTTGATTTAATTTTCCAGCAGTATTTCACACCTGCCCACACAGCCAAAAGCAACAAATGGTGATTAAGTGCCCATGTTTATGGTGTGCATGACTGGCCAGAAAACTAGAAACCAGAGCTGAACTCCATAGAGCATCTATGGAGTATTGTCAAGAGGAAAATGAGGAGCAAGAGACCAAAAAATGCAGATGAGCTGAAGTCCACTGTCAAAGAAACCTGGGTTTCCATACCACCTCAGCAGTGCCACAGACTGATCGTCTCCATGCCACACTGAATTGAGGCAGTAATTAAAACAAAAGGAGCCCCTCACAAGTATTTTGTACATCTACAGTAAATGAACATACTTTCCAGAAGGCCAACAATTCACTAAAAATGATTTTTATTGGTCTTATGAAGTATTCTAATTTGTTGGAAGTGAATTGGTGGGGTTTTGTTAAATGTGAGCCAAGATCATCAAAATTAAAAGAAACAAAGACCAAAGTGCTTCAGTCTGTGTGCATTGAATTTATTTAATACATGAGTTCCACAAGAGTTGAATTATTGAAATAAATGAATTTCAAATTTTTTCTTTTCCACGACATTGTAATTTATTGAGATGCATCTGTAGGTATCTGGATGTGGGAAGAATGTATAATGTAAAAGTGCAACTGCAATATAATTGCATGTGTGCATATAGAAGAAGAAACCCCTATGATTCCGATGAGGTAAAAACATTAGCAACATTAGCATTAAATTTGACTTTAGGCCTGTAGGCCGTGAGATGGGGCCTCTATAGAGATCAGGCTTATTCAGCACAGATGCTCGATCACATGGAAATCTGGGTAATTAAATGTGGGTGAGCAAATCGGCTCTAAAAGTAAGAAGAATTTAATAAGATAATAATACCTATAAATCCGTATTAAAGCCATAAGCAAGCCATAGCAAGAAAAGGTAGAAGACAGAGATACCTTGTTCAAACTAGTGTCAGATGTGTTAAAATAACCACAACATAGGAGTCATTTAGGTAAGGGAAAGAAAACATTTTCTTTTCAATTGTCAATGGTCAATTGTGTAGCCCAGGCAGTTGTAGGGGTCAGTTAACATATGAGGTTGTATAACCTTTTGGCCTTGTTAGATGACATACAAATGTACATCTTTTTAGAGCATGGTATCTGTTAATGTAAACTAAAGATTTGAAGTTGTGAAGGTTAACATTTAGTCCAGGAGAAATTAAAAACAACCGGAGCGCGACAAGTCAATAGAGCTTGACCATGAAGAAACAAAGTCCGCTGAAGTACTGAGATGCTATAGTATAGAAGAGACAAATACACATTAATATTCACTTTAACACATGCAAAAATAAAATTAGCGAATTAGTGTAGCAGATAGTGGGAACTAAATACTAAGTAGAAAGAGATAGCTTTATATGAGGGTGAATAATCATATGTAATCATATTAATCTTATACACTTTAATCTTACAAAAATACGCAACTAGAATCAGCAAACCAGGATTTTTAGTTAAGAAGGCTATACGATTTAGTATAGCCATTAAAAATATCCGCCACGATTTTATAGAATTTGCATATTTTTTACATAAACGGAAAGAGGAAAAACCATATATGGTAAAAATGTGCCAATATCGGCCAATATGACAAGCTGAGACGAAAATTTGTTATGAGAAACATACGTGAGAAGAAATCAGGAAAAACAAGCTTGAAGGTTGTCTATTTGTATATAAGACCAGAGTGAACATTTGGCCGGCATAAACCTGATTGATCGCGCTTCGCGTATATCGGGTCTACGCTTTGTTCGACCATTTGAAATTGTCCTTTCCCAGGGCCCCTGGACCGGATGTTTCTGTTGGTACGAATGAAGGTCTTTGCTCTCTCTCATCTGGGACGCCTGGTGGTGTTTTTTTTTTTATTTCTTCATGATTTGACTGAATTTGATCAAAGTTCTAAAAGGTAAGATATTGAAATTTAAATTACACTGTAACATAAGATTTAAGCTAAATCGGATCGAATCAGGGTAGGTGTCTGGTTTGGTTCCGACATAAGTCAACACTTTAAACACTAACGTGTTTCCTAAGGCTTACTAGAACAATGCTTGCAGTGTGACAAAACACATCTTGCTAAAAGCCTGTACTTGGGCTGCAACGTTGGTAGTATTAAAGTAACCTTTACACGAATGCCAAGACCCGAAGTCTGCCAGAAGAAAACCCACACTGCTTCTGCTGTCTTGTCTTCTTTCCATAGTTCATCCTGGTGTCATTTGTTTCCCACGTAAGTAATGCACATAAAGCTCTTTCGTCTATGCTGATAGTACAGGCACTGACATGCCCTCTGCATTAGCATGCCAAAGAGACCAATCTTGATGACATCTTCCTAGGGATGCTATTAAGTGACTTTTTACAGCGATCACCATAATAATAATGCTAATGTACGGTACACCTTCCCAAATCTACTACCAACAGCTTTCTCTAGTGACATTATGTTGAGGTTAAGCACTGTATTTTTGCTCTCACAGACAAGTTGATTTGCTGTTGTTAGTAACCAGACCCAAATGAATACTAAATAAATCTCAAGTTCATGTCAACCCTGGCCATTGTCTAGATGACTCAGGGTATCTAATAGAACGTACAATAGGTAATGCACTTAAATCAAATTGGTTTGCAGTTTTACACCTGCTTCAAGTGGTGTATTGGAATTGTTTCACAGGATTGAATATTGCATTGATATGATTTTGCATGTGAAAACCCTGATAGACTTGCATTTATGTTTCTTACCAATGTAATTGATGGTTGTTTTATTGATACAAAAAGCGCACATATACTGTATATCCTCAGCTGGTGCTTGATCCTAAGTTTAAACTAAGTTTAATAAACCCTAACCCTAACTAACAATAAGTGACCTTTTATAATCTATAGCATGACAAGTTTCAGTCTTTGGAATTGCGGAGTTGGACTTGGTTATACTTTAATCAGAAGTACTGAGAAGACTACTAATTAATCACTGCATAAGCACTTGGGCCTTGTTTGTAACAAATACAGTACATCATACAATGTTTAAGATGTAGTTTATGGTTAATTATGCAGGAAACAAACCATCAAGCTAATACAAATTATGTTCTTGATTTGAGAGTTACTAAGTGTGTGATTCATTATAACTGTCGTTAAATATTTTTCCTTTAAAGGAATACCTTGTGATAACACAATTGTATAATTTTGTTATACAAATGTGTCATAGACACAGTCATAGCTAAGGTGCTATGACTGGATCTGCAATGCTAAGCGGGACAAACTTTTAACAGGATTAACTAACAGAACTGTTTACTTTAGCTTATATGCTACTATTATTATTATTTTTTTATTTACCACTATTTTAAAAATGTATCATTTTGAACTGTCTGGAGTATATTTGATAATAAAGATGATATGGTAGGGCTAGGCAGGTCTATAATAGGTCTAACATTTCTTCTTCCTGCCAGCAGAGGTCATGCAACCTTGTATTTGTACACAGTTCGAAACTATACTGCTTCAGGTAGGGGTAAGATATGTCACGCAGATGCACTCTCAGATATGTTCCAAAATTAGTTGACCGCTTGGTTATGTGTAATATGGTACCTCAAAAAAAGCTTCCTGACAATCATCCATATATCTATATTATTATTAGCCTTTGTTTTTTTTCAAAGTGTTATGTTTTAGATTTTTGGTTGATTAAATTATAACATTTCTGAAAATTTGTATGTGGAATAAAATCATTATTGGTTTATGCTACAGAACCACAGGACCAATCCTGTAACAGAATCCTAGCCAGATTTGCACAGCATCAGTGCTATTCTGTCCTGCGGTTACCACCTGCAGTCACATGGTCAAGTAGAATTCTGGATCAGAAGATCAAAAGGTTTACTACGTAATATTTTTCAACTAGCTAATAGGACTGAGGCACAAATCTATTTCATGTAATATACGCTGTATTACGGTACCAACCACCAATATTTACATTGTCTGGAGGTTCAACAGATCCTGTCATCAATGAGTAGACCAGTATACCTTGTATAGAGTCTGCTTAATTCGAAATGAGAAATGTTGGTGTATGTTGCATTTGGAGGTTCACAGTCAAGAGCCTCTTCCTAGGACTTGTATATCAAATGACAACATGAATCATTTATTCATTGTTTCAATTACTTCTGCCATTATTCAAATTAGTTTCCACACTCAGTAAAGCGAATTAATTGAATATAATTTTACTGAAAGAAACATAGCCATTTTTAAGTATAAAAAAACTCTAAAATAATAAAAATAAAACACCACTGATGCCTGTTTTTTGGTTTTGGTTTGTTTTAATACTTTGTGCCATATCATATTTCTGTGTGATGGAACTAGATACATACCTTTGGATAAAATCTACTGGATTTACAAGGAAACCATTACAAAAACTGTAGCAATAATGTAATAATAATAATAATAATAATAATAATAATAATAATAATAATAATAATAATAACAATACTGTAGTAAGATTTTTTATAATCATTTATGCATATGTTGGTACTGTTTAATATTACTATTGTTATTTTGCTCCATTTGCTACCTAGAAACTGCCCATGGTCTGCTTGAATACTTTTTTCTTTTCTTTTTTCAAATACCAAGCTTCTAGAATATTCAGGTGCCATGAGATCACAATGTAAAACAACATTTCAAAGCTTTACATTGTATGGCCTAAATTATTATCTGACTGCTTTAAAATGACCAATTAACATACTGACAATATGGAAATTAGAATGACAAAGCTGCTTGGTCTAAATTGAGTCAAACTTATAATCATTTTTCTTTTTAACATAATAAAGTACCGGTATTCTTAATTTGACTTTGACAGTATGTGACACACTGTTGACTCGCCGTCGATTGTTTTGACTTTGATTACACACATCTCTAAGTTGAATGACACGTATGTGTGTCCAGCGCAAATAGATGTTGAGAAACTATAGGGCCAAAGTTACAGTAGCTGGTGTTATATCATTGGCGAGGTTTTTTGTGTATTTTTCGGTCAAAGCAACAGGTTCAAAAGTTGTGAAATTCCAGAACATGATGACATTGAGTCTGTGCAGTTTTCAGCTGATACTCCTTCCTCCTCCCATAAGCAAAAAAGCACACATTTGACACGCATGCGTGCACACAAAAACACACACCTATTGTCCTTGAACTCTAGTGTGGTTTTACAAATAAACAGTGTATCCTTGTGTGTTTTGGTGTTTATTTATTGGAAACCATAACATTTGCCCAATGAATGAATTAGCATGAATGTTTATTTATTTAAGTTTTGTTACTTTGAATTTAAAAAATGTTATTTATACCTTTAATGGATTGTAAAGTAGGTCAGTTTTTTTAATTAATAAATTGTAGTAAAGTGACTTACTTGGGGCAAACTAACTTTTTAAGCCTTTCATGAACTTAACTTTTTCATACAATAACACTCCCTTTACTGTTTGTTTATTGCAAGGCGCTGTTGCCTGTGCTACCATGTAAAGAACAGTGACTAGAAAAAGGGTGAAATGGGAGAGGGAAAGGGGGATCTAGAAAGGCCTGTTAGCCCGAATCGAACTAGGGCTGCCTGTAGCACAACAACACTGTACGTATATGTCAACAAGCTACTATGCCATCTTTCAGCCTTTTCTGATTGAAAGTGACAAAAGTGTCAGTGGTTAATGCCAATAGCTTACAATATCTGGCTACTAGTAGCATGACGATAGAATCCCATTAAATGGGACCAAATACAATCATATTTTGTAAGAATGTCTCCTACTTCCTTGCTCATTCTCTTCAGTCACGGTTCATTGTAGCTTACGTGCTTTTTCAGATCTTTCATTTCAGACTGTTTATGGGCAATTCCCTGTCCACAATAGCAGCGCTGGATCTGGGCGCAGTTGCTATCCAGGGTCCTGAAGGTCAGCATCTAACAGGGGCAGTTCTAGAAATTACCGCCTTTGTTTAGGTTGTGAGGAGTACAAAAATACTATACACAAATAAATAATACACAAAATACACAAACTATACACATTGGCTCTAATTAACCAATGATCGATGCAGACATCAGTATTATAATGTTCAATTCTATTTTGTATTATTAGCTATCTGATTCATTTCCTCCCTCTAAATTGGGGTGGGAGGTATGAGAGACCCTTCTTTGCTCAGTTACCTATCCTCCATCAGTAATATCTCCTTTATTTATTTATTTATTTATTTATTTATTTTTTAGAAATAGTAATCCAGCATTATTGGGACACTTAGTTATTTTGTTTGATCTATTATCTAGGGTATCTACATCCCATACCAATCATAACCAACCAAAAACTAATGTGAAAAATAACGAAGTAATCTATTGCATCAATGCGGAGATGTACAATACATATTGTATACAGGATTTTAAGAGTGAAATATAGGTCCATATATGTTTGCCTGCACCTGTGGGATTTGCCCCATGACTAAAATACACGTTGAGGAATGCAAGCTATTAGCCCAACAGAAAACAACTAAACTGAAGAAGCAATAGTGCATGATCCATGAATGTTCTTAGGTAAAATTATACAAATTATACAAGTTGCCCATTTTTTAGTTTGTAATGCATCCAATATGTACCAAAATGGCAGGAAATTACAGTATGATATTTTGAAGGTATTATTAGTAAATAGCAAGCGATATGCTTGCTTTGTGGCTTTTTGTGTGGTCTCATAGGTGCACAAAAAGGCATCCCAGTGATCCTCACCATCCTTGATGGTTATCTGCTGTTCGCAGATATAGAAAACAGGAGGTATTTCCATAAAAGTAATGAGTATTTTAGCATAGATGGTAATGAAATTCTCTCCATATCGATTCCTCTTTTTATTCATTTATATTAAAAAGCTGCATTACTTATATGCACAAAAGCTGTTGCTAAATACATTTTCAATGTCATTCAGTTTGTAGAGAGAAATACGGCATAGTAGAGTATTTTGATTTGGAGATTGGAGTAGAGTGATATAGGAGATTTGGAGCATTGTTGCATTTGACTGTATGTTACCGTGCTCTTCTTTCTCATCTGAGTTGTACATTGTAACACTGAAGGCCAGACCATGAGTAAATGAAGTGTATTTGATGTGAAGCACCACTCATTACAGACATTTGTATATAAAGGTTTATTTTTGTATAAATATATTGGCAATATTATAATTGTTCGGTATAAATAGCTCTACCTTCTTTGATGTATACTGAACCTATATACAACATATATAAAACAACTATTTGCAGATACTTCAAGTTTCACAAAGTTTACAGTTTTATACTAACTCTAAGGATATAGTACATTATTCTTGTGTACAGATAAAATGGTATTTATGTGGCCGGTTACAAAATAATTTGTTTATAAGTCTATTGTCATGTGAAAAGTGTATAAAATGTAAAGTGATAAATACGTTAGCATATAATGCCACATGTAATATATGGCACATTGATGTCTATCCTAATCAGTTATGATGTAAAATAAGGATTAATTATCTGAGGTATATTTTAAGCAATCATATTAATGCATTCTGATGTTTAACAGCAGATTAGCAGCAAAAGTCAAGCCTTTTGAGTACTTTTACCAAAGGCTATGGAGTTTTACATTTTGCACATGATGCCATCTGCAAAAGAAAAATATATATAAATATATAATGTTAACTATATACGAATTTTTACCTAATTTCATATTTGTGCAGTAATGGTAATAAATATACATTTATTCTTACATTACATACATTTATTCATATTTTTATTCTTACCTTATCGACGGATGAATGCCACAGGAAGTTCTCGATTGGGCACTAGTGTTCCAGTATGTATGGCTTCCACTGGCTCATAATCTGTTGCTACAATCTCATAATCACGGATTAACTGTGTTTGTGGGGAGAAGGGGTGGAGGACACGAACATCAACCCATTAATGTTAGCACAACAAAAAATTTTTTTCTATTTATTCTGGTCAAATCAGCCATGTGATCTTACCCAGCACAGAGCAAGCTGTATCTGTAACTCTGCAAGGCGTCGGCCGATGCACATCCTCTTGCCGATGCCGAAAGGTACGTGGGTAAATGGGTTGATAGCAGTTTTGTTCTCAAGCCAACGTTCTGGAGTAAACTGATTCCCATTATCAAAGTACTCCTCATTAGACCCCAGTGCCTGGCTATTAATCATCAACACAGTCTGCAATTCAACAAAATCTTTAGTTTGAGAAACTTTCCAAAGGCTTTCATCATGTATTAAATAACAGATAGTGAACAACGTTACAAAATTAAATTAGAGTTATTTGTAATGATGGAAATCAGTCTGTAGGTGGCAATGCAGAAATAACATTAGCAGTAAGGATCTTACCCCTTTAGGCAAACTGTATTCCCCAAGCACAGTGTCACTCTCCAAAGTCCGGCTTGTAAAGGGGATGGAGGGTGTAAGTCTGTTTACATAGAAAAGGAAAATGTTACATTAGCTGATATGCTAATCCCACAAAACGCCATCAACACTCCTAAAACCATGTGGAAGAATTATCGTGGCCTAATGTTTAAGAACCTGTTTTGTCTCATGACCTCACTAGTGTAATATTTTAGCAAATCAGCTGGGTGCATAGCTCTTAACCATTGCATAAATGGAATAATTTGTTGGATTTAGAAATGAAGCTATAATGGGGCTTGAGATTTAATTCGGAGTTCCTTTTTAAGCATATAGCAATGTAACATTAAAAGAGCACTATTTGAAATGAGCCCATATAATTACCACTAACTTTTTAACCGAGTTTTTCTAACCATATTATAAACTAAATTCATTCCACACTGAATATAATTGTATTAACTAGTTCAAATAAAGTGTCTTGCTCTTACTCTGTATATGTCTTAGTTTATTCTAATTATGATAAAAGTGATGAAGAGCAATTCCTACCTCATGGACTCTTTTAGACACGCCTTAAGATATGGCATGCTCTTAATATGCTCAGCACATGGAACCTGTACGGGGGGCACCACTTCTCTGATCTCCTTCAACAGTTTGGTCTGAACATGGGGGTTTCGTGAGAGGTTGTAAATAGCCCATAACATACTGTTGGCAGTCTGCATAGGGAACAGAGGATAGTTTGTTTTGAAATTACTGTACGCTTGGTGTCATTTCTGTGTATTTATTAGGCTGAAGTTGAGTGAAGAGGGCTTTCAAAACAAACTTGAACACAAGCACACTTATTAAGATTTGAGGATTGAGAGGCTGAATATTTGGCAAGTTATAATGTTATAAATGTTACTATTCTGTTACTACATAGGGTGAGACAAATTGCACATAAAAGTACTGCTCAAAAGGTTATTTAAGTGTATATATAATAATGTATTGGTCTTGACTGTGTTAATCTTCCAAAACAAAGCGCAATCATTATTTTATTGAGATATTCATACATTTTTTTGTTATTTTTCCGGGTTTTGAATGGTTTTATACTCACTGTCTCAACACCCCCAATCTGGAGCTCAGTTATAGCTGCATACATCTCCTTCTTGGATAAGGGACAGTTATGGAATATATCACTAAGGAAGCCATCAGTTTCTCCACTTGAGTGCCTCTTCAACTTCTTGTCAATGTAGATTTTAACTGAAAAAAAAAATTCATTTGTTTCTAATTGTCTAATTAAGTCTGTCAATTGCTGAATCCATTTTACCAAACTAATGCCCTGTTGGGACTTGATCTGTGTATGAGTTTTTGTGGTTGGTGTATGTATATTAGCCTAGGCGCAGTATATTACTTTGGCTCCACCCTCTCCACATGATATATGATCTGCCTCCCATTTCAATTTATTCCTTCATTCATTGTCTAGCGCTTATACTGTTCAGGGTCGCAGGGGAGCTCGAGTCTGCCCCAGCTTATTTAGTGCGTGAGCCGGGGTACACTCTGAATTATCTCGGCAGTCTAACATTTAGAGATTTACTTATTTTTTGATAAGTAATTTACTTTAACTGATTTACTTTACTTTTCTTAGAGGCAATCATTCACATTCACTCCTATGGACAATTTAGATTTTAATATGGAATTTAGAGTAGCCAATTCACCTAGGCCCAATCGCATGTGTTTTGGAGACAGGAGTTATCCGGAGTACCCACACAATCACAGGGAAAACATGGAAACTCCACAAAGAAAGACCTTGGGTGGGTATCGAGCCCATGACCTTCTGTCTGTGAGGCAGGAGTGCTAACCGCTCTGCCTAACTCGTAAAAATATTTGGCTGCATTCCATTTGAACCTAGGTCATGCAGTTTACTACAACTCACTCTGTCCCCTCCCACTCCCAAGCTCTGAAACTAGAACAACATGTGAACATTGGTCACCAGTAGTTTCTAACAGAGAAAGACAGGATCAAGAAGTTTATATCTCACCATCTGGCAGGAAATGTGCTGTAATAAAGATTTTTTTTTACCTGTATTAAATATACAGTCCCAAGCAGCTGTGTGGTCTTGCCATGTCTTTGTGTTCAGACTCTGGTGAAGGCTTACTGGCGTCACCATCATCTTACCAAACATGTTCATCATCTGTTAGTCAGAAAATATGGCACAGTTAAAATGAAATATATACATACTGTATGTAATAACAGAGCTTCAGGAATAGATTATGTGTAATTCTGTAGAGGCTGACTACTTTTCCTTGCTTCAATGAAAAAACTATAACTGGGAAATCAATATGTGTTACAAACATTATTGTATTCTGCTTGACTCGTGCCACAGTTGCCATAAACACATAATGTGATGTAACAGCCAGTTTTGTAACGTGACCTCAATGAACTGAGTAAAGAACTGAACTACACATTGGACAAACAGAGGCTGAGAGAAATGTTATTTCACTGTTTGAGTTACTGAAATGTACAGATAAACCCCAGATAACCGGCATACCGTTTTTATTGCTGTGATAAAGTCGGTTGCCTCCTTATTGGCGTTTTCTTGCAAAATCTCAAAGCGTTTGTCGTAAAGCACATAACAAATAGCTGTAATAGGTAAACGGTTGCCATTAATAGTTTGCTCATTTAAAATTGTAAATGATAATAAAATATTCTAAGGTGTTATTCATTAAACAAAAAAGTATGCATTGAATAAGCTGTGGAAAGGTTTAGGAAGTATGTATTGATAATATGAGATAATGACTCACTTTCAAATGACCATTTATTCAGTTCAAAATATAAGTCATTGATCTTCCCGTTTACACGAACCTCTCCAATCCGATTAAGGAAATCGGCTAAAACCTTCAATGAATGAAAGCAAACAGTATAGATTAATGATTAAAATGTGTGACATTTACACCACTAAACGCGATTTTTCTATTTTGCATCACATACAAACCTCATTAATTTTGCCATCGAGTTTCACAACTTCAGTTGGTTTCATGAATTTCTGCTGAAAAGCACTTCTAACTCTCTGCCAGTCCTTTCCTTCTCTGTAAATCGAGGCAGACATGAATAAATCAAACCATTTCAAATCAGTCACTTCAGTCATGTTTGTTTAGGTTGAAACAAGAATTCGTAGGCTGGGAATAACATACAAGATAAGCAGTCCATAAGCCTCATCCCGCAGATCTCTGTAAGCCTTCCATGGTTTAATTTCCAGTCTCCGCGGATAGTTGCCCTCCTTCCTGTACAATGCTTCTAGTAAGCAGGGTGCCCCAATGTTCACTGATTCAAACGAGCCCATTTTCATCCGGAAGATTTTGCCAAATTTCTTATGGTAATCCATCTACAGTGAGGGTAAAGGAGAAACAAACAAAAAACCACACAGACCAATTATTAGAACAGATTTATTAAAACGAATGTGTAGTACTTTTTTTGAATGGATAAAATGTTTGTTAATTAGAACAATATATTAATAAGGCTGCTTTGGGACAATACGCATTTTTATGTTTTATTTTTTACAGTATGAAATTTTACATAAAACAATAATGATAATAATAACTATAATAATAATAATAATAATAATAATAATAATAATAATAATAATAATAATAATAATAATAATATGTACCACTGTCTGGTGTTGTTTTTGTAAGCCTCCTCTGCGTAGGATGTCAAACAAGTTCCCCAGCAGAGGCCAGTTAGTTGGGCCTGGGATAGACTGGAACGTGTGTGCAGGGCAAGGCGCAGCATCTTTCGAGTCCAGCACACACACCGAAGATGTTGTCTTGCAGTGTTGCAGCCCGACCGACCTCTTTTTCAGCACCTCGAGGATTTGAGCTGGGGCTTTCTGTATCTGCGCTCTCATGGTAGCCCGGTTCTCTTCTGGCGCACTTTTTGTTAAAGCTCGTGCTTAAAGATATTCTTGACTTGAGCCGCTGTTGTTGTTGTTTGTTTTGTTTTTTTGTCGTCTTATATGCGTGACTCGTGTTACAATATA
>JAOUQX010000014.1:5407005-5419213 GCA_028566295.1 Liobagrus marginatus
CACACCATTAGAGACGCTAGTGCTCACACCATTAGAGACGCTAGTGCTCACACCATTAGAGACGCTAGTGCTCACACTATTAGAGACGCTAGTGCTCACACTATTAGAGACGCTAGTGCTCACACTATTAGAGACGCTAGCGCTCACATTATTAGAGACGCTAGCGCTCACACTATTAGAGATGCTAGTGCTCAAAGTATTAGAGACGCTAGAGCTTTAAGTATTAGAGATGCTAGTGTGAGCACTAATACAAATGCTAGTGCTCACGCAGGACGATATAAAAAGCCAGCTGCATTCTTATTTTCCTCTCTATAATAAAAATTACATATTATATATTTAGCAGAGGCTTTCTTCCAAATATAAGGAAGTGTTGGCAAATACAAGCAAATGACAATACAAGTACTGTAAGTAATTTAGATGTTGTTGACGTAATCTGCTGTCCAGATCTGTTCCTGAGCAGCATTAAGTACCCAGAATGTTCTAATTCCTTAGAATAAGTACTTTAAGTACAATTACCGATGAATGATAGAAGGCCGGATCTTACCTTCTTGGCCACAGTTTCCTCTTCCACTCCATCGCCGATTACTACGTATACAGCTCGCCTCCCGAACCTCTGAGTCACCCTCTCAAAACAGCTCTCTTTACCTGAAGAAAGTGAAACACAGTGCAAGCTCACATATCTGCCTGAGCTAATGTTCATCAAAACATGTTATCTGTTAGTATCTGTTAGGGGGAAGTGGTAGCTAAGGAGTTAAGGTGTTGGACTGCTGATCGGAAAACCGGGGTTCAAGACCCAGTAAGCTGCCACTGCTGGGCCCCTAAGCAAGTCCTTTAACCCTCAAGTGGTCGGTTGGATAAAAATATAAGTTGCTCTGGATAATGGCATCTGCCAAATGCTGTAAATGTAAATGTTAGGAATGTTAGCGCAAGGGAACGTACCAGTTTTGGTGGCACTGTAAATGTTCTCTATGGGAAAAGCTCCACCCAGACCATACAGCAGCACCTTGGACAGAGCTGGGATCAGCTGAGTGGTGGTAACCATCACATTCACACAGTTTGGTCTGAGAGAAAGAGAGAGAAAGATATTTTTTTGTCCTGGGGCTCCGCAGAAAATCTCTCCTGCTTATTCTATATGACTGCATATGGATAGGGTTCTTTTTTCAGACAGAGAGAGAGAGAGAGGGAGAGAGAGACTGAGAGAGAGAGAGAGAGAGAGAGAGAGAGAGAGAGAGAGACAGAGAGATTGAGAGAGAAAGTAAGCAATGGCAACAGTGTTCATTAATTTAGCAATTATACATAGTTTCTGAAGTGAAAGATAGCAGAAAGTAATCCACTGGCGAGATTTTTATAACCAAATTTATTCCAAGCATTAGAGGAAGACTTCAGGAATCAAACCAAGAATCAAATTTCCATGCTAGCTTAACGTAATCTTTTCACTTTTCCAGCAATGTGGAGAACAAAAGTGAGTGAGTGAGTGAAAATGCTGCATTGGCCGATTTACTTTTTTTATGTGCGCTTCTCACCTGGAGTTAATAAGCCCTAGAGCCTTAAGAGCCTGTGTAAGCCACAGATCAGTCAAAACCTCCATTTCTCGCCTCAGCTGCAGCCATTCCTCTCGCTTAGGACTTCCCAGCAAACCTGCCAATCAAAACCCACAACAATCAAATAAAATTCAAAAACAGTGATGCACAAAAAAGGCAGTATAATAATGCTGTGGGCAGCTCTTATTGGTTAATAATTCTTGTTTAAGTTGTAAGGTTTACTCACCCCCCACATTGTTCTTGAACGTGTTGTAGATCTCTTTTACTCTGCGGTAGCGGAAGGCCAGCTTCCTCATCCAGTCAACGCCGCCATGGACCCCTGAGCCTAAACACAGAGCACCACCCCCTGCTGGACTCTGGAAGCCGTCTGTTCCGAAGTTGTATGTGCTACACACACAGAGGGAAAAAACGCACATGTAAAAGGTTTGCCAGAACCGGTAGAACTCAAGATTCATTCTAAAAGTTCAGTTTGTGGTTATAGACCAACAGTGTGGCTTGATTTACGATGGAGGTTAAAGAAAATTATCGGAAACCTGTTCATGTTTCATAGGCAAGAAAAAGATTTACATGATTCATATAGACTTGGCCTTGTTTTCTTTTTTAATCAGATTTGGGTTATTCTGGAACAAATGAAATAAATAAATAAAGAAATAAATGAATGAATAAAGAAATAAAGAAATAAACCCCAAACAAATAATAGTTAATGTCTGAATGAATCTCCTGCATTGCTGTTTCTTTATCTCTTTACTTCATGTTCCCTTTTCTCTGCTTTCAACAAGAGTTACTCAACAGTAAAGAGTAATAAGGAACTAATCATTATCTAATAATTATAATTTAAGTACCAAAAAAGGGGAAGATTTTAAAGGATTAAATCGGCTACTTTTGATGACATGAAACAATGAAAAGAACATCTTAAACATCAACAATGTGAAACAGGGATCGCTTCCAATGTATTTTAAAAGCAGTAGGTATGAGTCCTAATATGGTAATGGTATGTAGCAGGAAAAAAGCACTAGCTGTTTTTTTATGAGGTATATTATTCATTTTACTGGAGATCTTGATACACTTCACAACAGTTTCCTAGATAGACTATGCATTAGAGGGGAACCACCATACCTCAAGTCCTGTCCGTTGTCATCTGAGGCCACGTCATCGATATGAACTTGGTCACATTCCTGTGAAATTAAGAGAAAATGGAATAAATTAAGTTATTTCCTAAGTGGGAAATGCATTTAGTAGTGCAAGAAAGTGCTGTGTATCAGCGGGTTTGACCTCTATAGAGCCATTAGGAATAATTGAGTATTGAGAAATTTGTAAACAATTACAACAGAACGATGGAAATAAGGTGCTAAGACCCAAGATCTTCAGACGCCTATAATGCATGAAAACGAGACAATCGAATTGGAAGACTTGCTAAAGACGACAGAAACAGACCTCCTAAACCTGATAGTTTTAATCAAAAATGCTCGTAGTATTATTCCCATTATACCCATACTCGAGTATTATTGCACTGGCAATAGTCTTAAAATAGACTTGTCTCAAATACACACTCACAGAGAAGTGCTCTTTCTTGCCCTACAGCTGTTCCTATATTTCAGTTGGTCTAACAGCCTACACTACCTCATAATGTAAAGATCCTAACCTACACACAAAAACCTTCATGTAATATATGCAAAACTTATATTAATCCATAATATTTTAAGCAGAACTTTAGGTTAATTATCTCAGCAGAAAATACATAGTTTCCAGCCAAAAACAAAAGAGCAAAGCATTTTTTCCCCATGAAAGCTTTCTCTCTTCTCAGGCTGCCAGTGGTGAATAGAGATGAGATAAATCAGCTAGGTGTGTCTGACCAGTGAATAAATGGCTGTGCATAGAGGTGAGTGTTCTTTGAGGGACCATAACTACCCCAAAAAAGGGCACAAGGGTGTCATTAAAACCTGTTGAAGAAATAATTGTGTGCTCCCTTGCCCCCACCCTCGCCCTACTATATAATCTGTTGCTCCTCCCCAGGACAAATTTTCCTTTCAGAGTTGGCCACACACCCATAATTAACACCTCAAAGTTGGTGCTCCTCCTCAAAAAGCAGAATTTAATACCTTTCTTTGTCTTTTGCCAAAGCGAAGGAATGCTTCAAAACAAATAAGAAAGGAGGGGATAATAAGTAAGGACATTCTCTGGATGGTCCTCACAATGCTATATGGGGAGATTTCGGCTCTATGTATAGTATATTTAAAACAGGACGATCGTCATGCCTAGCAAATCCCTAGACTGTCATAATGTCATAAAAGATGATTTCCAATGATATTTTCCGCTCTGTCATGTAAAACATCCTAGGATAATTCATGTAACAACAAAAAAAGAGCAGTTATTTAAAATAACTGGATTTTTGTGACAATAATGTAAAAAATTGTATAGTTGTATCCACCACCACCCTCTTTGTGTATCCTCTGAACAACTGCAAATTCTAATGGTTTCAATTTCCACCCGATTTTGCCAGACTGAAATATTCTGCTAATATTTCAAAGCACTTCGACTTTCCGTAATGATTTTTGTATTTTTGCATAATTCACTTACTTTCTCGTGAATCACAATGTCCTTTATCCCCACAGCAACAACAGTGGATGCAAATGTTTGCACACAATTTCACTCTATGTAATAATATATGTGACAATAATTGCCGTACAAACTCTTTAAGGGTTTTTCCTCACCTCCAGGTCATTGAAGAAGAGTCGTGAGTCTGCCAAGTTAAAGATCATTTCCTCCATCCACAGCCCCAGAGACACAGCTTTGGCTGAGTCCTAAAAACATGGCATTAGGCAGCTCATTATAAGTATACTGCTCAAACTGTCAAAAGTAGTTTATAAGTAGCATAGAATGACAGTTTGAATTGTGTTTTCTGTTTATACAGAACTACCAGGGGCATGGCAAAACAGGTTTCTTTCTTTCAGTCTGTCTAGGTCCCAGTTTTGCTGCATTCATGTCGATCATTTTGAGATAACATGTTTTAGTCATGGCCTCTCTAACACAGACACTAGACACGACGTGAAACTGCTAACATTAACTCTACAGTTTAGATCAGGGTGCATGCTGACACTAGCTGAGTAATTATGTAGCTTGGTGCTAGGCCAGGGCAGGTAGTTGACTGGTGCTTCACAGTTGGCAGTTAATCAAGCTGCAGGTGTCAGCCAGAGGTAAGTGTCAGCTTAACTCAGAGAAAGAAAGACAAGATCCATCCCTTCCTCCCCACCCACACAAAGTTCAAGCAAGGGGGTGTGGGTGACAGAGACTCGCACTGAGGCGTTGAGGAAGCAGTGCCTCTTTTAATTAAAGCTCTTTTTAAAACTGAATTACTTTATCATAGGGTGTTACTGACTGTTTTGAAATAAAATATCTGCTGATTTACAAAAAGGAGCCTGTTTTACAGTTTTTGACTCTACAAAAAGTTGCATATTAAAAGAAGCATGCGGTACTTGATGATTAATGATATGCCAAAACGGCTCTAATGAGAAAGTTAAAATCCGGCCGTGCTCTACAGCTTACCTCAGCTTCATGCATTAAAATACGGCTCTTTCAACACGTACATTGGCTTTGTGCCCTTTAGCTCTGGCCTCACCACAGGCGAAATGCAGGCCAAACACTTGTTTACCGTTAACGCTTTTATAACATGTAATTTTCAAACACGTGCCATATTGTTTAGCAAATTAATATTGTGTGTATAAAACATGACATTCAGTACCTTTGATGATCTGCACTTAAACAATTGCAGTGCTCTGTCTTATTTTCTCATTAAAGATAACAAACCTGTTCCAAATTCAAGTATTATTATTAATATCATTATTATTATTTCACACTTTATATCTTGATTAAATATTTGTCGAAATATGTTGAAAAGAATCTGTACAGTAAGTACAGACTATGATACCTTTTTGGAAACATTACCTGCTTTAGTCATGGTAAATCAATTTGTATAATTATTTATTATCTTTTAATAATTTATGTCCATAATATATCTTTGGCAATATATAGGAAAAGACTTACTGTCGACTTTATTTATTTATTTATTTATTGATTGATTGATTGATTTATCATATTAGCTCAGTTAGCCATGGTAACAGCCTTAATGTTATATATCAACACAATAAACAAACAAACCAATAAATAATTAAATTATTGATTAATCTGCCTGCATTAGATTAAGATAGCTTTTTTAAGTATTACAAGAATGATTACTGTGCAATGAATGAAGTTGTTGTACAACACATCTTGTGCAGTACAAAAAAAAAACTAATTATTTTTAAAAAAAACCTGAAAGACAGACATTCTATTAGTCAGAGCTAAAGTAATAGAACAGGTTTGTACCTTGCCGAAGCGTGTGGAAAAAGAGCCAGTGAGAAGTGAGTGGAAAATGATGATGGTTTCATCCAGGTCCCAAATAAACACTCTCTGCGGGCACGCAAACATGAAACGGTAAAAATGCAAATAGTATCTGTGGGCTGACTGTGTGATTATGGCAAAACAACAGCTTGTATCTTGTTATACATAGTAAAAATTCATTCAACGCTTCCTTGTTGGCCGCTTTGCAAAATCTCTCCTCAGCACTACACAGTGAATACGAGCTGTAAAACTCTGTTTTATATGATAAAAATTATTTTTGTCTTGTTTAGTAGTCAGATATATCAAGATAGCTTGACAAGGGTGAGAGAGGCCACAGACTAGTGTGTATACCTCGATTTCTGAGTCCAGTGGGGGTGCAGGGTCATTGGCCCTCTTCCTTCCTCGTAGCTTTCCATCTGAGCCACGTCTGGCTGGACCTCCTTCCTGATCCTTTCCTGGAGTTGGGGGGCTAGGCGGGGCGTGATACTCCCCTGTTACAGAAAACACATACACCAACGTTTTTATTTTTATTACCACAACGGTCTCATTTTTATATAATGCAATATTCTGACAATGCAGCATAATTAACAAACTATTCATTTCATTGGGTGGTTACCTGGGTGGGACTCGGGGCTATGACTGGTTGTTACAGTAGGATGTTCTGTATGTTGATAGGGGATTGCTGTGCCGATGGCCGGTGGGCTGATATTACTGCCTGTGAGGTAGGGGTTGTTGTAGTGCGTGTTATAGTATGGTGAGTACTGGGTTTGGCCATAACTGGAGTATGCTGTGAAATCCTAATGAAAACAAAAGTGGATTATAGTAAAATGTTGTTATTACAGTATTAAAGCATAAGTGTTTTGGTTTGTTATTAGTTAAAGAAAATTCTGTATACATAGTATGGTTTAATTGATCGGTTTTACTGTAATCAGTCTACCATCAAAACGTAGTGTGCTTTCTTATTTGAAACACTTACCTGCTGTGTAGGACTAAATGGCGTTGAGCCTGTGATGGCATTCGTTCCTTGGAAAATTCCAGAAGAAATACTGCCACCTGGAAAAAGGAGCACATAGGCAGCCTTTAGGACACAATTCAAAACCGATTGTGGTATGAAATTCATTCCACTTTTCCCCCTGGCTCCTGGCTCCAACACAAACAAAGTGATGCACCAGAAATGCAACAGACAGACACCAGGGTTGCTGCACAGGGTCTACAAAGGCATTTATAAGGCCTAGAGAAACCTTGATTGAGTTATGTCTGAAAAATCTAAAGAAGTGAAAATAAGTTGAGTTGAGCGATACAGAATAAGTCAGCACAAATTGAACACTAATATAGCCCCCTCCCCCACCTTTCTTTTCTTTCGTTCCCTTTTTCAAGCTTTCTTCAGATGAATGGCTTTGACAAAACTTGGAGAAATCTCATAGGAAGCAAACAAAAAACTTTGAAAGGGAAAAGGTGAGGGACTGTGAGCCATGTTTTTGATTTTCCTGCACTGAAATGCAGGGACCTTTGACATGCACAGATGGGTTATTTATTTTAAGCTATATCAGGTCTCCTGTTAAAATTGTCCTATAAGTCACACAAAACTACCATGGCCAGATCTATTAGAAACAGATCAATTACATGTGACACTGACGTACTGTAGGGAATGGGACCCCTTAAGAAGCGTAACCCACATCCAACAGAACAATACTAATGGACTAATGATTATTGCCTGATTCACCCATCAAACTAAGCACAATGCAAACGTGAACATAAAAATAAACATGCCTTTTCTTTCACCTTCACTGTCGTCATCTTCAATTTAAGTAGCTCTTAAGGAATGAAAACATCCTAATAGCACTTCAACTTTCACCTTAGCAGAGAGAGGTCAATTCCATGGTGTAATGGCAGCCGTAAAATTTGCTGGGTTCAGGCAGGGAATGGGTGACCGTCGACTGAAAGGACAAAGGATATGGGGGTGTTGGGGTGGTGCTGGTGGCCTGTGCCACTCACATCCATGCAACGTGGTGTGTGTTGTGATGGGGAGCAGCAGAAGGGCCTGACCCCCAAGAGAGGAGAGAGACGACTGACGCCAGGGCCCCAGACCGCAGCTAATGGAGAACAGGTGTGGTGAGGGGCAGGGGGGTAGAGCGGGGGGTTGTGAGCAGACAGACAGAGAGGCCAGGATGGGCCGTAGCCAGCACCTGGAAAAGTGTATGAGGGGGTGGGCTCGGAATTCACAAACCACCTATCAAACTGCTTTTATCAGCCAAGAAATACAGTGTGGGAGAATGCATGTGTGCGTGTGTATGTGTATGTGTGTGTGTGTGTGTGTGGGCAGAGGGACTGAACGTCTTGTTAATTATCCAACACGCAAAGGTCAGACACACTCATGCACACACGCCCGCACGCACGCACGGACACACACACACACACACATACGGACAGTGGAGAAAATAAGAGCTGACTGGATGACTGACCGTGTGTGGAGTAACTGTAAAGGGCTTGGCTAGGAGGTGTTCCGCTGAAGTTGGATGTGTAGCCAAGCAAACTGCTTTGTCCTGGCGAATGACTCAAACCATCTTCTGTTTTAATATCTGGACAAAGACAGGAAAGGAGAGAAAAACACAGATTTTTTTTTTTTTAAGACAAAGGAGAATTGTGTGCTTTAAAGCTAATGACAATAAAACTACTAGTGATTAACAGAATTTACTAAACAGCCCTGACTGATCAATGCAACATAAAAAACATTGCTCTCTTTTTTCGCTTTTATGCAGAGCTTAAAATGTTAATATCCTGTAGCATACTTGATTTTCTACCAAGAGCAACTCTAGACCATAATATTAATTTAATTTAAAAAAATACAATTCTACTATTTACGTCTACATAGCATTGGTATCATTACAGCAGACATTGGGCTCAGTTCTTAATACATACTTTGTTCTAAGTTCTTAGTATGTGATGCACATTATTAGTGAATGCGTTAGACCTCTGGATAAATTAATCACTTACTGTAGGGTGGCACGCTGTAGCCCTGGGCGTGATGTGTGTATGGTGTGTATGGACCCGCAGGCTGGATAGCAGGGCTGTACTGTGTCTGTCCGTAAGCAGCCATCACTTATCTTTGGGACAGATACACTAGAAAAAAATACAGCAATCTTAATTAACTTAACAACTTTATAATCATGTCATTCATTCTTTGTTTATATATGTTTAACTAAATCTGTTAATCTGTTAGTCTGTTAATCTGTTATGTTTCATGAAACATGAAATACTTACATGATCTAGTACGTGAAAGCTGATATATGAAGCCTCTGCCAGCAAAATGTATCAAACAAAATATAAATAATACATTTCAAGAACATACGCAAACAATAAAGAGCAAATTTATGGGAAAATATGGGCGATACATGTAGAGTAGTAAATCTAACCTGTCCGTAAGGGCGGCTAGTCGTGCTTCTCTGTTTTCCCCCTTTCTTCTCTCAGCTTCTCGCCATCTGAAACAATACAAGCAGACAAGCTCAACAAGAAGCAAGACCCAGTGTAACGTGTCAGTATTCTGTGGAGCAGTCAAACCTGAACATATTAATTGAACTGTCTGTGACCTTATTTGCCTGTTACGGAAAATTACCGATGGGGCTACACTAATAGACGGTGTTGTTCAAGGTACCTGAGTTTTACCTGCTTATTCTGTCACACAGACAACACTTGGATGGTTGTTTGCATGAACCTGCCTGGTAAGATTATGTTACTGAGAGAAGAACAATGCGTCACATGGCATAATCTGTCATGAAACCGCAGGCGTCGCGATTTGTCAGCAGCTTGATGAGTAAAGACAGAACAAGAACAAGTCAATGCATCACTGTTACTGGGCAATCTGTTGTGTTCCAGTAGAATTTGAAGGTTTGGATGGTCTGGGACAAAATGGGTGTCAAAGTGGCAGTGGAATATATTGGAGGGGTAAGGGTGAGATTGTGGGTTAGGATGTTTTCGAAATTCTAACATCTTTTTACTTATGCGAACGACTAGTAAGGCTTCAAATGTAAACATGGAATTCCAGACATGCCTTTTACTGGTCTACGGCTTACATTTTCAAATGCAACTTTATTCTTTACTGAATAACTCAAAAAGCGAATCAAAGCCGAACAGAATTACTAAAATGCATTCGCCCACCTGTACAAGGCTATCAGGGCTAATCTATCCGACCAGGCTGACCTCGGATGCATGAGTACAACCGTACCAGCATTTCTGAATGCCTACAGGAGTGTAGATGAGTGATACACAAGCGTAAGCACGAAATTCAGATCTTATTTATCACATACACATAGTGAACTGTTTTTGTTCCACATATTCCACAGCTTACGAATTTGAAGACTGGGGTCACAGTGCAGGGTCAGCCTGAACATGCGGCGCCCCTGGAGAAACTGAGGTTAAGGGCCTTGCTCAAGGACCCAATGTCGGTAGCTTGCCTGGTGTGAGGCTTGAACCCCAAAAATTCTGATCACTGGCCCAGAGCCTTACCATTGAGCCACCACATCCACAGCATTACAAGGTATCATTATTATCTGGATCATTATACACGCTATCTTCTACTAGATCCATTATAAGTATGCAGCTTCTTTTGATAGAAATCATTCAAAGTAGATATATAATAGCCTATACTTCAGCAAGACACGATGGGCATGTAAACATGCTTTAATGCTACACACGTAAATGTAACAGTTAATCACAGCAACCGGAGTGTACTGAGTGTACTATGACAATAATAGACAGTAAACAGTAATGTGACTGCTTTAGTGAACACCAAATACAGGCATTAATATTCAGAGTAATAGAGAGCGCTGGGTTTGTGCAATGCAATATTTAAAGGGTTGTACTTGTTCAGAAATTTTTTTTGGACTTCTAACAAAAAAGAGGAATAAAATCCCAAATACTAAAATTACACCACAGGCGTCAAACTGCTTCACATTCCTGGCTATAAACAAAGACTCATCTTCTCCAGGCACAAGGATGCATGAGGTTCAAACTTTGGCCCTTTTAGAACAACACAACACCTGCTGACTCACCACAAAGTCAAGGCAGGGCGGGAAAGGCCTCTAGGGGTGATCAAAAACAGTAAATATAGCGTCAGCATATATGGAAAACTGGTGTCAGGGACATCCAGTGGAATCCTGACTTCCTCGCAAAGTTCTCGCACTGCACAGCGTGTTTCCTGGTACACGTCTGTCCCGGAGAGACAGGGCATGAGAAAGATCAGGCCAGCTGCTCTGCACGGGGGTAAGCTGAGCTAAAACAAACCCTGCATGGGGCAAAGCGCTTCACCTGGCTTTAGCCCTGTTCTGCCGGAGCAGCCTTTTTTCACGGGTATCACCTTCCATGCACAGTCTTACTCTCTAGATCAATGTAGACCTGTCACTTTTCTATCTCTGGTGTAACAGAAACTACATTACAATCATAAACCTATGAACTATTTATTTAAATATTGAGCAGGGATTAAATACCATTAACAGATAGCAATCGTTTTTTTAATTGTGGAATGTGTATGTCAATATGTGATTGTGTAAATGAAGACGTCACTATGGCAGTTCCTCTCAAAGAGTGGTGCAGCAAGGTTCAAAGGGCATGCTGGGTAACTATGAGGTGAATCAGAAGCCATGACTTTACCATATGGTGCACTACAGACCTTTCCTTATGTGCTTATCCTCCTGGAGCATCTCTCCGTATCTAAATCTCAATCAGAAGCTTTTTAAAATAGCACATATGGCACTATAAGGCTGTGACTTATAGTGGGACATGGTGACGTCTGTCACACAAAGACATAGTGCCTTGGCCATCACAAACATCCACATCCAACATACACACATACATACATACATACCGTATTTTCCGGTGTATAAGACGACCCCCCTATTTTCCGGGTGAAAAATTGGGTTTTATGCTATACTTGCTGTATAAGGCCACCCCCCTTCTGAGACTAAACCATTTAAAAAAAATCGGAAACATAAAAAAAACATCAGATTTGATTTAAACATTGTAATTTTAATAAAAACGGTTGACTTACTGGTAATTAAAATTCTTAAAAATCCTCTTTGGATTTTCGTAGCTTGTGTGAAGACTCGTACACAGGCTTGAACAACTCAACTCTTAAGTTCTCTCTCTACACATTCACCTTCTTGCACACACATGCACTTTTGCCTCCGGAACCAATAACAACACATGTTGTTCCCGGTCCAACTCTATACAGGGTTGCACTGACAGACACCGAGGTTATTTTTCTTAACGTGGAGGCGAACATACAGCAATGCCTG
>JAOUQX010000014.1:5563773-5576544 GCA_028566295.1 Liobagrus marginatus
CGGGTTGTCTCCCAGGCCAATGTCCAAGGACATTACACAAAAGAAGAGGATTTTGAGTACCAGAAAGTCAACCGTTTTTTAAAATGACCATGTTTAAATCAAATCTGATGTTTTTTTTTATGTTTCTGAATTTTTTTTTAAATGGTGTTGTCGCGGAAGGGGGGTGGTCTTATACAGCAAGTATAGCACAAAACCAAATTTTTCACCCGAAAAATAGGGGGGGTCACCTTATACTCAGGTCGCCTTATACACCGGAAAATATGGTATATCTTGTTAGTTTATCAAGCTTGTACCCATTGAGGGCCAACAAATTATAAAAATAATACCATTCAAGGCTGGCATGTGGCAGAGCTGTTACTCCTCCACGCCTGCCTCGCAGCAAGGCCATAGGTTTTATTCTTATTTGCATGTTCTCCCTGTGCTTGCATGGATTTCTACCGTCCACTCCGGTTTCCTCCTGCCTCCAAACACATGCAATTGGGCATAGTTGAATTGGCTACTCTAAATTACCCATAGGAGTGAATGTGAGAGTGAATGGTTGTCTGTCTCTAAGTGTTAGTCCTGTGATTAACTGGCGATTGTCCAGCGTGTATCCCGCCTCACGCCCTAAGTTAGCTGCGATAGGCTCCAGCGCCCTGCCGAACCTGAAAAATGGATGAATAGAACGGTACCATTCAAAAATCTATCACTCATTTTACCCTGTAATAAGGATTTAAACTTTTAAAACATTAAGGTGGAATGTATAATTATTGGGAATAATTGAGGAATCAAGAAAGAATTTAAAAGGAAAGCAACTGAGATGGATCATTTCATCTGCTAATGAGAATTAAAGAAAACAAAGACTGTATTCATTCAAATAAATCAAATTATTCATCCTCCATAAGCTATCTTCATTATTACTCATATTTATGATTAGAAAACTTGCATTTTTTCTCAATTGGCATGTGATTAATTAAACTGCAACTTTCTGAGACACACGTTCTGTGAACAATTGCAACCTCAGGGAATGTAGTAAAAGTCTTTCTTATTATTGACTATGCTTAACATTTCTGTACAGGTGAAATAGTGATAAGGAATATATCTCAAAGCAAATGGCTGGTGTTGGTGTCACTGATTAGATAAAGAATATCTCAGTATAGTACATAGTCACACCTTTTGACTCCAAAGATAAGATTAATGTTTTACTAATAGTCTCTTGTCTGGAAACACAGGTCAGATCAAAGGCCATTTATAAGCCATGAGTACAAATGTGATAAGACTGTGGTTGATGTTACTGTCTCATATGAGAGAACTGACTAAGGTAAGTTCACCATGAGGATTTTATCTAGCCATATGCTGAAAATATTTTTGAGATAAAAGCTATTTGAAAAAGTAGGGCTATTAGGTAAGGCGTGAGGTGCTAAAACATTATTAAACTCCCCCGAAAGAAAAGAACCCATATATTTCAATGAATATAATGTAGCTTTGAAATGTCTTTTAAATTTTTTTCATGCATTCATCAATCTTTATTTTAATTAAACCCCCTTTTCTATTAGTGTGTGAGTTCATATCTACAGATACGAACTGTATATATCATGCTTGTGATGCAATATGTAAAGTAAACTGTAAAATCATGTTAGTTCTACAAAATAAACCAGATGAATTCCTTGCATAAGCCAGTCCACAAAGTGGTCGTGATGGAAAGGTGTCCACAAACTTGTGGCTTTATAGTGTACGATAATCAAGACAGCTACAAAAAAACCTTGCTTAAGCGCATGTGCCTTTTGTTATTCTGACCTAACTAGCTTACCACACATTCAACAATAGATGCAGTATAAAGCAGCTGACAGGCCAGCATATATCAACTATGTATTGTTTTATAGATAGATGGCTGGGGCTGTGGGTAGGAGTGAATTACAATGTTAGAGTGCTAGGAGATGCAACTAGCTGTGTTGTTGATATCACAAGCTATATGGGCAGATCATATAATACACAGATTTACAGCCAGGCCCAGCTGAGTAAAAACTTTCACCATCTGGCCACGCTATGTGAATGCGCATGAAAGCAACATCAGCCTGTTTCTTTAGTAGATACTAAACTAAGAGCCAAAATCCAAAATAAAGTTTTACACATTTAGAACAGAACAGGAATATACAAATAAATCTTAGTTGTTAGAGAGAGCTGATTCGTGGAGCAAAAGCTAAATGCTTTTTTGTACCATTTGCAAGCAGAGGAAAAGCTCAATAATATCCACAATAATATGTGCAAATGGCATACATGGGGCAATTCATTGGTTTAAGTTGCATATAAATTCCTTGAAAGATTGCAGAGAAGGAAATTGGTAGCAATTGCCTAAAACTGATGATTGTATCGATAACAATTCTTTGATCAGCATCCTGCTTCTCTGACACACCTGCTAATTTACTGCCAGTCTTTAAGCCTAGGGGACATGATTCTTGTACCATGGTGGGGTTTTTTTTGTTTTACTTTTCACTTCCATCATAATCATATGCACTTAAAAGTCTGGTGCAGGGAAAATAGACTTGGTTTACAATGGCTGCCTCAACACAGCAGAATGCATACCAAATAAGTTAAAATGTATCCAGAGGATCTCAACAGTAACTGAAGAAAATGTCTAATAAAGAGATCTGCATCTGGATGTAGGATACATAACCACTATCAAGGATTGATAGTGATTGATAGCAGATGGCACTCTCTAAGAGCTGGATGACAGTTAAACCACCAGTGTCCTCAACACTAGTTGTGTCTGTAAAGCGATCACATCAGTTCTACCAAAGGTCCTTAAAAGATTTGTTTCTTCTCCGGAGGAGGAAAAAAACAACCTTTTTGTCATAGTACCATCTCGGCATATTTTATGCAATGTAAATGCAATTCTAGGCAAGTAGTGATATACCGAATAAAGAAAAAGTTATCTTATAATCAATAATTATTGTGCTTAATAATAAAGTGGCTAATATTTAATATTTTATTATATAACAAATGCAATTAGGCTGGCATTTTTACTCAAGCCAGGCCAAAAACGTTTTTAACTGACAGATAATTAGCTCTTTTTTTTAATAACTAAATATATAATAATATAAACAAATGAACACTTTAAAATCAATCAAAATTATTTCCTTGTAGAATAAAACAATTCCAACCCTGATATGATATTTAGAAATAAGTTTAATACTTCAAAGAAAATCTTCGAAACGGGCATATTAATTGAATTTGTCTATCTAGTAGCAAGTACTAAAGTATTTTAGGTAGTAAAATATATATTTGTGTGCAGTTTGATGTTGTGGGTTTTTTCTTTGGTTTCTTTAATAAAATAAAAATCTGTTTGGCATCCTCTGAAACTTCTGGAAATCCTTGGCATGCAGATGTTTGAATAAGCACTCCTGACAGGTCAGCTATTTCCCCATGGCTGATGGGTACATTATGGCTTTTATTTTATCAGATGGGCTATAATTGGAGTAGATTGTGCAGATGCTACTACACACCCTAATGCATCCAACCCCTTGCCCTGCTTGCCAACTCAAGAAGGGTTTGTTTGTTTGGTAGCTAATTAGCTGTTAACTTGTTTTCATTTCCACTCATCGTGGCTGCTGACAGGACTGTAGTGACAGGCCACTTTGCACTGCAACAGCTATATATGGTGTTACGACAATAAAGCTTCTTGAACTTTAGGTCTGGATTTGGTCACTGCAGTGGGTTTGGGGTAAAAAGATTGCCAATGGTATCAACCGTAGATGTTACAACAACAAACCATTAAATGAACATCCTATGGAAATGTCACAGAAATCTGGCAAAAAAAAAGTTCTTTGAAAGTTACTATGATTGGGTTGTTTAAATGTATTTTTTCTAGCATTTCTGCCATTTACTGATAGGACAGGACAGAGTGAAGCGAACTGGGCGAGAGTGTGGTGGAAGGGATCTGGAAAAGACAGTGAGCCAGAATCGAAGCCAAGTTGCACAGAGCGCAATAGCGCTATATATGTTGGTTAGATTTTACTGGATTTCCGGAGACGTGTGTTGGCGGTTTTTGCCAACACCCCCCCCCCCCCCGATCACCACATTAATTTCTGCATATGTCCACTAAATAGTCAGTGTTTGTTTATTTTTAATTTTTGATGATTTAGACATTTCAGAACAAAGTCTAAACATGTTTAATGGGCTTTCTGTGTATTTTACAAATGTGTTTTTGGAGACTTGTGTGCTATTGTCACAGCAAATAGGACTTCCTACATTTACAAGCTATGGTTGCACACTGGCCTGCTTTTGTATGGCCAACTTTCAATTTTCATGCCCTTATCATGACATGAAATATAATAACTGTGATTCGTTGTTCTACATGTAAATTAAAAAATTTCTTTACCATTAAAAGCTGCGATGGAGTCCATCAGGTGCTCCTGGCAGTCTGAAGGTTTGGCTATGCAAGACTAGATTAGAACTGATGTATGACAGCCTAAATGAACGTACAGCATTCTTGCAACAATATTTCATTTACACATTCTCCTGTAGTTTGCTTTTTCAAAGCTCGTAAAAAGATTTGCTGCTGCATTGGCAACGCTCCACATGCTTATAAGATATAATGGGATAAAAATAGCTTGGAGGAACCCGGAAATATGAAAAAACTATAGAGAAAATGTATCTGCAGTGGACATTCATATCCAAGTTTAATTTAATTTTGAATTTACTATAGATTTTTTTGCATGAGTACACAGTGTGAATAAAACTCACTCAAGAAATGTTACATAATATCATTTATGTCATCTCAGACTTTTAAAAAGGCCAACTCTAAATATGATATTGTGCGCCATGTTTGGGATGTAAGCTTCTTTTCTCTGGTAGAAAAATACGTCTGCGGAATGACTAAGGGAAATAAGTGACAACAATATATACTGTTGATTAAGCAGGGAAAAGTCTTAGATGGCACAATCTATTCTAACTGAACACCAAGCTTACTGTAATGTGATTAGGAAAAATAGAGCCAAGAACGAAAGCTAAAAAAGGATAATGGATAGGGGAAAAATAAGCTAATGAAGCTTGCAGAAATGTAAATGTGAAATGCTTTTCTAGTCATGATTGCCTGAAAAAGTTTGGACCACTGAAAGGGTAACGGAGGTGCTGATTCCGCTCTTTTCCTGATTGTGGGGTGTGCCCTTTTAAACTGACCCTCACATCAGTCCCAGGCAAAGTAGTTGGATGTCATTTTTTTCATTTTTGTGTGTATCCTCTGCATAAAGAAGAATGAAATATTGATTGGCTTTCATATTATTTTTGTCCTGATTCTTTTTTCCAGTTTTTCTGTGGCCCCATCTTTTGTAGGACATACAAAAAGTTTAAAGATGGGCCATTAGAGGTAGGTAACAGCAAAAAAATAAAAATCAATGAACTGGGAAGTACACACTGCAGTATTTCTGTAAATGCCTGTGTGCTCAATGTTGCTTTATATAGGCAGAAACATTACTCATTACACTCATTACAGGACAACTCTTTGTTGTCCTGTTTTGTGTTATATGACTCTGTTATTATTTTTGTGGACTCTGTGTTATGTGTAGCATCATGGTCCTGGAGAAACATTGTTTCTTTCCATTGTGTACTGCAACAGCTGTATATGGTGTAACGACAATAAAGCTTCTTGAACTTGAACTTAAAGATACCAAGGATTTCTACACAATCCGCTGAATATGCTTACAGTAAGATCATTAAACTGGCCACTTTATTAGGAACATAACACTAACACTGATGTAGGACTCACCATTTCGGTTTAAAGGATACACTCACTAGTCACCAAAACTTTCTGATATTTCCTACCAAAATGTAACATTGTTATTGTCTATGTACACTATAAGAAGTAGACAGTACAAAATGAAAATATTTTAAGCTCTGAATCAGCTTTTGAGTTTCTGTCATCTGGATGTACAAAACATTTGCAATTAAGGTTCATATTTGAGACTCCTCTCACCTATATAAATTTGAGATTTTCAATTACTATAGGGTTACACAATCAGTTTTTTTCCAGACAAGTTTCCTTCTGCATAAAATAAGTGAGATTAAGTTGTGTTTACCGATGATGATGAGCATGCAGACAAGCAGGGCAATAAGAGCTCCTGGACTGAGAGCTGTGTCCATGCTGAAGGCTGTGGCGTTGCAGGACTGGATGGCCCCATGTGTGTCGCAGCCACATACACGGATGGTAAGTGTGCCTGTTGTGCTAAGTGCTGGTGGTCCACTGTCCACTACCAGGATAGGCAATAGGTACACGGTTTGCTCCTGTCGATTAAAACCCGACCGCTGGGTTCTGATGCCTGCTGTGTTATCTGAAGAAGAAAAGAGGGATATAACATAACACTGAGAAAAGTGAACTGCAACTTTTTGCCAATCAGTCATTACATTCATCAAGGGTTGACACTTGATCCCAGTTCGATCTCAAAGTGACACATCGTTAAAGGCAAGAATTTGATTTTGTTTCTTTTGAGAAAGAAAAGAAAATGAAATCTTCTTTCTACTTACTAAAGTTTATTATTACAATCAACTTACATTCATAAAGCTTTAGTGTTACAGTGTCTGATACTTACTTTAAACAGGCTTATCAAATCAGACCTATTGCATTTAGTTGATAGTTGATAGTCTATAGGGAAAGTGATAGGTCAGTGTTTAAGGTGTCGGACAGCTGATGACCGGGTTTGGAGTCCCAGCACGGCCAATCTACCACTGCTGGGCCCCTGAACAAGGCCCTGAACCCTCAACTGCCCTCAACTACATAAGAGCATCTGCCAAATAGTGTAAATAACTGTAAATACTATAGCTTTAACACATGTCATAACATCACATATGTCACTGTGTTGCGCACACACACACACACACACACACACTCACTCATAATCACCTCACTCAACTACACACCCCTGTGAGCACTTTATAATTAAAGTTTAAGCATAAAAGACTCAAGCCAGATGTGAGTCATTAACAGTTTATGTCTGCGCACAACCACTTGACTGGTGTTGGTAACGTGTATTCGCTATGATAAAGATGAAGAAAGCATTTAAAGCCTCTGCACCTGTGTCTTGGCATCGTAACTGCCACCACGCTACTACAACACTGTCACACATTTTTGTTGTTCTTTACATTTTATTTGGTCTTGATGCTAGGTTGGAATATACAATATAAACTGCAATAAAAGTTATTTTTCTATTATAGTTATGTAATAATCACTGTATGCACAATATGTCGTTATTAACAAAAGCGTTGAGCTAGCCAAAATGCACCTCTTTTATTGTACACATTAATGAATTGCAAGTAAGTATTTAAAAAGAAAAAAAAAAGTAATGAATTTAAGCTGAATTGTGTGTCTAGAGTAAAATTAAATAACAGAGAAAGTTCGGGATACAAATTGCACTTATACAAACTTCAAGACATTTACAGTATATGAGTGTGTATATATGACACTGAAAAACTGCAAATCCCAGAGAAAACCTATACAAGCCTGTCTCAACCAACGGAACTGAATACACACACCTGAGCCATCCATCATAGGTAACATATATCATGCCATCTCTGTGACTCATGGGGGGTTCTTGATAAATCCTCTCCTATTACTGGATGTATTTGGAGGGTTTTGCTGAGTTAAGTTAAAGTGATATTATACTTTGACTGAACTAGTTAAAAAGTTTGGGTTTTTATAATAGTAGTAGCTAATAACAACAGTAGCAATACTACTACTACTACTACTACTACTACTACTACTAATAATAATAATAATAATAATAATAATAATAATAATAATAATACAAAGAAGAAGAAGAAGAAGAAGAAGAAGAAGAAGAAGAAGAAGAAGAAGAAGAAGAAGATCATTATCATCATTGTCAGCATCATTATCAATTTTTCAAACCTGTTACAAAATGACATGATTAACACAAAAGGGGGGAAAAACTCTAACAGGTAACCCTGATACAGTTAAACTAGTAAAGTGCACAGCTCTGAGAAGCAGAACAAACTCATTTTAGATTGCTCACCATTAAGCACAAAATGTGATTATGTTGAGGCACTAAATGACTGAAGAACATGAGTTTGGCTGCATGAATTAGTGTAGGTACCCACATATTTGTGCATACATTCATCTTCAGTAACTATATTATCCTTAGTTACAGAGTGACAGCATTTCATAGCAGTATAAAGTACCTGTTTTTTTTTTAACTAACATTTACATAGTGTACTGGATTGTCTGCAGCTAAGCATAAGTCTGCCTTTAGCACTTTATTTTAGAACTGGAAATGGAGCTGGTTTTAATACCAAGTATATTGGATGTCACTGTTTAAAGGCAAGGCAAGGAAAACTCCTTAATCAAAATTTCCTCAGGTGCCTAATAACATTTCCAAAGAAACTGTCATATAAAGCATGAAGCTCAACAGATATAAGATGTCTTGAGATAAGTGGTTACAATCATTTTATCATACAATCACAATCATTTTATTCATGTCTAGGCCTTTAGGCATGTTTTCCCATGTGCCAGAATGCACAGAGATCATTTGCCATGAGAAACTGTCATAGAATGTGAAAAGTGATAGATCTAATGTGACAGGCTGCCAGATGTACTGTATATCCATGGATTTGGATATATACTGGGGGAAGAGGAGATGATAGACGTGTGACATTATGAAAGGAACAGAGCAAGAGACATGACAGAGAGGTTACAATGCACATTTTCTGTCTGCCAGAGTGTTTTACTGTTTGCTATAGACCTTATGGAACTCAGATGTATGTTTAAGGAATGTGAACAAATCCCTGAAGATGTGAAGTTCTGGTGGGTCTGCACGTCATTCTACTCTTGACATTTTCTGTTCTCCCAGGTTAACATTTGGCCTGTGTTAGATGAAGATCAATAATTTTTTGCCGTGTGTCAAATTCACTTGCATCTGTAAAACCTTTGCCGCTAATATACAATCATGTTGAGGTCCAATTAATGAAATTACATACAAAGGTACAAAACAAACAAAATTAATAAAATAAAAATGCAAAATGTGTGTATTTGGGTGTGTGATTAACTAATTTTATCTATTTTATTGCACAAATAAAATGATGTTTTGATTACTAAGCTGTTTATAACAGCCAAATGCTGTAAATAACTATTACAGTACGGTGAAACCACTGGTTACGAATTTAATCCGTTCCGGAACTTTACTCGTAAACTGAAAAGTTCGTATCCCGATACAAATTTTCCCATAAGAATGAACAGAAACTTCAGTAATTCGTTCTGGACAACCAAAAATATTACTTTAAAAATAAAAATAAAGCCAATATTCACTAATAATATTTACTTTTAACATGTTATATTGAAATCATACCATATAAAAACAGAGGAAAACATTATCTTTAATGGGCACTTTACCTTTGAGAAGACTCGCTACTCGCTGTTACAGCGTATACACAAGATCCACTACGACATAATAAGCACAATTGTAAGAGCTGCGTTGCTGGATCCAAGAGAGGGTTGGAGTCCGTGGAAAACTCAGGAAAAGGCGCTACTGGAACGATAGCACGGTTAGCTCAACTAGCGCCGTGTGTACGTTGTTATTACTAACGGGGGCAATTTACCGACAAATAGCGGCTGGTTAGGTCGGTAATATAACCAATAAGCTGGCATTAAGAGGTTTAGCAGAAAGGTGAACAGAGCTTGGTATGACCGGTGAACGAACAATACTTCGCAACGCGTAAACAGAAGTGTTAGGCTTAAATAGGTTGTGACCCGGAAGTGAGGCGCTGCGGTCGCGGCGTGAACCGGGATTGAACAGTCTAGAACTCCGGCGACGTATCCCGAAATTTTGTGCGTAAACAGGGGCAAAATTTTTGACGAGCTGCGATTTGTAACCTGAATTTTACGTATGCCGGGGCGTTCGTAACCAGAGGTTCCACTGTATTTTCAAAAATTTTAAGGCAAGAAAAATAATAAGTGTTAATAACTAGATAAGGAGTAAGCATAAAATCACCCCTTCCATACAGTCCAGCAGAATCTAATAAACAATGAATGTACTTTTAATGTGCTGTTCTTTTTTAGAAGATAATGGCTGATCATAGTTCTCACCTTTTACGTCCCACAGTGTGAAATAACGGTTGTTGGAGGCTTCGGGAGCAAGTGTGAAATAGAAGCGATGCCCTGTCTGAGGTTCATCTCGGTCCACAACACTGATAGTGTGAATGAGCTGAAAAAAAAACACAAACAAAAAGGGTAAATCGAAACAAAATGGCAACATAAAGGAAAAGCATCTGTGTTGTATTTTTTTTCTCCTAACGTAACTTGGTCATGATAGTAATTTGCACACTGACTCTCCATTACCGCCACCATGCTGGGCTTTTGCACTCTTTGATGAATCACATTTTAGCTGCAAAGCAGGGATGGTGAGCATAAAAGTGCGCAATACAGAAGTGTATAATATAAAAGTGGAACGCTTGCAATGGATGCTTTCTGAAATCAGCTCCACCTATTAAATTAGCAGATTCTATAAAGTAACAGATTGATGTGCTTAAAAGAATGAAAGAGGATAATAGATTGAGATGAATGGATAGAGAGAGAGGAAAGGGACAATAATAAGCAAGCACTGAAGTGAAATCCCTTGGTTGCTTATTGCTCTTTTCTAATTACATGCATCTCAAAAGGCTCATGCCATATTTATGCTACTCTTTAGGGAAATCCTAATTGGATATTAGACAGGACTGAAACACCTCCCCCAGCAAATCTTCCACTTTTTTTTTTTTTTTTAATCGCAGACACCCCTTAAGTATGAACAAAGTCAGAGAGGGCCACTCATATAATATGACAAATAAAAGGAATGAGCACTTTCAAAGAATAATGAAACACAGTGGCATTTTGCATTTATATACACCTACAGTACTGCCAAAGTGACACCAAGGACAAAACACCTCGAGAGTTTCCAGAGAAGAAACGCTGCACAACCAAATTTGATTCCTTAGAGCAACAATCTTCAGAAATATTAAAGAAAAAAGTATTAGAAGGAGACGAATTTTTCCGCAATGTCTGATTAGAAGCTTTTAAGTGCCACATAAATGATTCTGTAACTTATATACATAAAGGAATGTTTTTATATAGAGAATTGTCTATTCTCATGACAAAACCAGCAGCCTATTCAGATTATTTTAATCCTCACTGTACTGTATATCATGAATTCTAGACTACAACTGTTTTTTTTAAGTGCAAAATTCCATTACTGCATTGATTACTGTTTAATAAAGCGTGATGTCAGGATATATACGTGGCTTATTGTATGCTATTAAAAACACACACATCCATAATGTAAAACAACATAGGTGTTTCATGGAGTGAGGCCTTTAGGAAAGTGACTCATATTTTGCACCATACCACAGCTTTCATGTTTTTAGCCCTGGATAAGCAAACCAAAAAGCATAAATCATGGCAATGCACCAAGTGTCTTACGTTTTTACTTATTTTAGGACTCAGCCAAGTGCTACCATTGCTATTGTGCATGCAAGAATTTTTTAACTCAAGAATTCCACTCAATATTTTGTTGTCTAACGGAAAAATATCTTGTTTGAGTTTGTGTGAATAAAATGTTTTAGAAGGCTAACTATGCCTGACATGATTTCAATCCTGTATTTGGCAAACTGCTGCAAGTTTATATACATGCCAATACAATTTATATTCATATTACCAATACACTTTACAAGAAGTCACCTTGAATAAGTTGCTTGGTGGCTATGATAACTTTTTCCTGTTATATCTGTATATATTCTGCCATTTTAAAGAACTGTTATACTACTTTATAATGTCCAGTATATAATTTTTATTTTTGTGCAGCAGTTAATGGTGTTCACTAAAAATGGCTCATTAAATGTACTGTCTTTGCATAAGTGATTAGCATTCATCAACATAAGAAAAGAGTTCAAAAAGGAAAATAGCATAGCATTTGGCAGACCAAGAAGTTGAGGGTTAAGGGCCTTGCTCAGGGGCCAAGCAGTGGTAACTTGGCTGTGATGGGAATCAAACCCCGGTCTTTGGATCAGCAGTCCAACGCCTCCGTAAACTAACTACGTTTATGGCATTTGGCAGACCTCTTTATACAGAGTGACTTACATTTTTCTGATTTATACAACAAAGTTGATGTTGAGGGGCTTTACTCAAGGGCCCAGTTGTGTCATCTTAGTAGTCTTCAACTCGCACTAATTCAGCAGTCCGACATCTTAACTACCGAGCTAAGAATTTTCTAAAATAACAATAATAATAATGGTGGGTATTGTTATAATGTAGTTATGACTTTCTATCTTGCTGTCTATCAAGTGGCAGAGCATCTGGTCATCATAATTATTTTTACAGGTGGTGAGCCAACAACATGGCACCACTTTGCTATTTACCCCTAAATCAAATATGCTACAAAGCTTGCCAGATTACGACATGTTTACCCTAGACCTGGTGAGATGTTACAATCCTTTAACAATATTTAATATTATTATGAGTAGTAGTCGTGGCAGTAGTAATGGTAGTAGTATAAGGACAAAACTTAACATAGCAAACAAAAAGTAACTATTTTTCTCTTGTTTTGGCAAGGAACATAAGTGGCAAGGACAACAACAATCGCAGTAATCCATTTGATGTCCCCAATTTGAAGTACCATGCTGGGGCCCTCTGGGTAATTTAGAGAGTGGGAGAAGGATAATATGGGTTTGAGATACAGAGTGCGTATTGGTGTGTGTGTGTGTGTGTGTGTGTGTGTGTGTGTGTGTGTGTGTGTGTGTGTGTGTGTGTGTGTGTGTGTG
>JAOUQX010000014.1:5576644-5606730 GCA_028566295.1 Liobagrus marginatus
TGTGTGTGTGTGTGTGTGTGTGTGTGTGTGTGTGTGTGTGTGTGTGAGTGAGTGAGTGAGTGAGTGAGTGAGTGAGTAAGTGAGTGAGAGAACGAGAGAGAGAGAGAGAGAGAGAGTATGAAAGCAGGATAAAGAAATACAGTGTGTAGGAGTGTTCTAAGTAACAGCTATTGCTCCCTGAAGCCTGATCCACTAATTAAATTTTTATCCCCTTCACTTCTGAACCTTGGACTAGGTCTGGATTGGGTAAAAGAGGGAGAGATTTACAAAAACCCCAAGTACATTCTCCAACATTCTCCACATTGCCATAGTCTGTTTAGAGAGATTGCTTTTTTCTCTTATGGGAAGAGCAGTCTCTTAAGCCAAAGAGCCAAATTAAAAGAAAAACGACTGCTGTCTGCCCATGCCTTGCAGACAAAGTAAACAGCTAGATCAATATATTCCTCATTAGTACTTGCACTTAGGTGTGTATACTGGTAATATAACCAATATAACATATTGGTTATGTTGTATTGTCCATGTGCATTTCTCTGTTCTCATCCATGTATCTGTCACTGTGTTAACCCTTTTATCTGTTTACACACGCTTACATGTGTGTACACATGCTGCGCAATGTATGCACAGGCATCTACATGGTTTTTTTCTACCATTATTCATCTGTCTGGAACACTTCCAGGGGAGGACAGAGTCCTTGTGATATGTCAGTAAGGGCTGCTCAGTGCTGTTTGATGTCATGTGCAGAGTTGACAGCCCTTTCATCCCTGGGCCATTCTTAGTATTTGCCTTCCACCCCTCCAAACCCCACACACACACACGCGCGCGCGCGCACACACACACACACACACACACACACACACACACAATCCACTATATGAGTTATGTCTCTCTTCATAAGATCAGGCTCTTATGCTCAAATACCACAGGATTACCAGTCAATGGATATAAGCAAGGCCAATAGACAATGCCAAATTAGGAGAGTGGTCAAAAGTTAGGAGAATTGTGATCTGAAATGGAGGGAGGTTGAAGAGGAAAATAAAGGGGGCGGGAGCTGAGAGATGGGGTGCTTGGCATATTCTGGGTTTCAGTATATCCGTTTCTTCAAGTGTACATGGTGAATTTTACACAGCATGATTAGAGGTCACTATTAGCCACTACATAATGTAGAAGTGAAATCATCAAGGCTTTGATTTGCAATCATTGCTTTGCTTTGGTATACAGTAGCATAACATGGGCGCTTAATGCATCTGCTGTCAGGTACATCTGTGGCAACAGTAAATTAATAAATTACTGTGATGAAGCACTTACGCTATACATATGTCCAAATGCCTGTGGACAACTGACGATCAGACTCATATGTGGATCTTTGCCAAACGGATAACAATTCTGTAAGATGTCTTTGTATGGCTTTAACATTGTAATTTCTCTTTACCACACCGACGGGTTTGTGTGTTTGTATGTGTTTCTATGATAAACTATAATAGTGTTTCTGTAATTCGGACAGTCTAAATAAAATACAGTCGTAACCCGAATAAAATGGTCAGAATCGCTGGCTCCACTTTCCATATGCAAATGAAGTTTCAAGTACAATTACATTGCTTTAAATGCAAATGAAATATAAGTATATGCACAGAAATGCCAAGGTCACGTATTTTACTCGATTCCCTGAGGTTCCTCTGCTGGTTCCTCTGCTGGGGCAGCGTGCTGGAGGGGGTGAGGCCTCTGCTTGCTCCTTAGCGCCCACTCTGGATCGTATGGTGGATCTACCCAGAGTGGGTCGCACGCTTCCTACTTTTTTCTCTCCGTCCTCCTCGATGCGAGTAGGCGTGTTCCGCAGTGCACTCGCGGACCAAACAGCCGGCGAGCAGGATTCATCTTCCGCCCAAGGCTGGCTGTAAATCGTGGAGGTTCTCCGCTGTACCTGATGAGGTGGCTTATTCTGTGATGAGATGGAGCCGAAGGGCTTTGATCCAATCACCAACTTCGACCCATAATAGGAGTGAGGCACAAATGCACAGTGAGAGCACATATTTATTAGTGAAGAAGCATAATCACAGTGGCAACAACGATCGCAAACAATAACGCACGCTGACTCTCAGTCAGCGCGGCTCATTTATACCCGTGCAATCAAGCGCAAACTGCGCACAGGTGTGCGAGTGGAGTGAGGTGATTGAATGAGTGGATGAGTGTGGTTGGGTGTGTGTGTGAGTGCGACACAGTGAACATATAAGAATGTGACGAACAAACACACAGTCTGCAGCGCCCTCAGGCAGATGTCCAGGCGACAGTCCTAGGGCGTGACAGTATGAGATAAATTGGTGTTGGCTGCACTTCAGCAAATATCTTGCATTCTTATGGCTAAACAGGGTATAACTAATATAGTTTTTAATAATTTAACAGGTAATGACAGTAACATACGCTATCTCATTGTGAACTGTGTCTGAGTTCACAGATCATATTGTGTGCAACTATAGCCAGTTTGTCTCATTTGAGTTGGAAATAACAAAAAAAAAAGAATTACAGGAGACTACAAACATTTGTCCCATGCATACGTATAAGTGACCACTGCAGTAAGGAGTTTTGAAAGATGTTTTCTACCACAGATTTTATTTGCTTGTTTATTATTTATTGGAAGAAGTTCCCAGTATAAATACCTTATGAATAAACACGTTATCTCATTTATCCACTCTCATGAAAAAACAAAAAACTAATTTGCTGTGTTATCATCCTTAAAATAGGATGGCAAAGGAATAAATTGTGTTTAATTGGGCCTGTTGTTATTCCTACGATGTGATTGTCCAAAGTGTACTCCGCATCACGCCCCTAAGTTAGCTGGGATAGGCTCCAGCGTCCCTAAACATGTTAAGCGCTAGACAATGGATGAATACATGGGCCGGTTATATATGTTATGAGATTACACAGTATGTTTGAAACTACAAATTACACATATTTTGCACAGAGTATAAGATAGGATTTGTACTTGTGTTAGATAAAAACGTTAGGAACATTTTTTTATTTATATGTAAGCATAAAGGATTTTTCCCACATAACTCCAGCATTCAGTTATCAGTTATGTGAAGGTAAATTTTGTTTTGAGATTGATTAACAAAAGACAAAAACTCATTTGAAAACATTTTCTTTGTCAAGACAATCTAATACCTAGTCCACATGTAGTTTTCCTCCTTCATTAAAAATCTCGTCCTCATAAGTTAGGTTTAAAAAAAAATATCCGTAAACATAAAAGCGCATGCCAAACCAACAAGTGGTGATATAACCATAACCATTAAACTAATCAGATCCAAATCCAATCAGAAAAAAAAGTTATTACAGGTTATGGTAGGCTAACAAAATGACGTAATGAGGAAAGGGAGAGTCATAAGTCTAGACTGAATTAATATGTCATAAGAAGTGACCTGCGTAGTGTTGCATTATGATGTCTTTGTTACTCAGTATAATTAGCATTTTATGTTGCCCATCACAATAAATTTCTGCTGCCAGAAATGACAAACCCTCATAAGTTTAATATTTTACATTTATAATTTCTTCATTCTTTGTTCCATATATGTTTTTGTGTAGGAAGATGCAGAGGCATCTAGTCCTGATTTTCTCTTAGCAAATGCTGCTGTCTGCTTGGTTTGATCATAAATCATGAAATACCTGAAGATTGATATGTTATATTTTCAGTTTATTCAGACACATTTACTAGCCTTACGTCACATAATATCTTATATCAAAATTAATAAATTGCCTCAGTATCAGATCAATACCCAATACTAATATTCATACTAATGTGTTCCTGGTGATGGTAGCATTAGCATTTAACAATATTAAAACTGACATTTTATTTTTTCTAATCTAATTATAATAAAACATCAGAGACATTATAATGATTCTGAAAATGAGAATTCTGTGCCCTACTTATTAGGACTTATGCAGGATGACTCTTTACCTGCTAAGTTAGGACATCATGAATGAGCGAAAATTGTTATTTGAATGGACTAACAAGCATTAATGGACAAATGCTTAGCTGCCAAAAAGAGCAAAAAAAGCCTCTAATTACTTCCTCATCCACAGGGCTGCTTTTCCTGCATCTCATCAATGTGATTAATTATCTAGCAGCGAGAGCAGGCAAAGTTAATGCTCAATGTAATATTGAAACTACAACCACCATCCGCTATTTTGTCTCTCTGGTTGCTTTTCTTTTCCACAAACTGTACAAACAGAGTCCAGTGGGGACGGACAACATGGCATAATTCATAACAATATGCTACTGGTTATTATCAAGCAATTATGTTCACCTGCATACTCAGGATGCACAAAAATTGTGGCATGCCTTAATGAGCACAATTTGTTGTTATACCTTTCTAGGGTCACATTTTAGGCTCTAGGCATAAAAAGAGGGGTCGCATATGTCCTTTTTCATATGAAGTATATTTTAAAAACCGCAGGGGTCATATCTAATATAGAGGATCAAATTCACAACATTAATTTTGCTCACTTAGAATATTAGATACTTTCTGCAGGCTTATGAGACTGTATAACATTATTACAGAAGTCATATTCATTTTACCCTTATCATAAATCATCATTATATGTATTATTCCATATCAATAGAAAATGAAAAACTTACTGAAGTTGCTTAAAAGTGTGCCTGTGTTTGGTGCATATGAGTGGTATAGTTAAGACCATCTCAGCACAGGCTAATATAAGATCAACACCCAGAGCAGTTGGGACCAAAAAGTGTTTAGAGAATAAGACTAAGACAAGACCGTAAATAATGCTTTTCTTAGTGTTTCCTGAAAACTGTTTATAAATTAGTATTCCGGAATGTATGAAGAGTGTTGTAGGTATAAATATCTTATATGATGCTATAAAAAATCTGTATAATTGAACATCTACATAAAATGGTAAAATGTAATTAAAAAAGTTTTTTTACATTTGTTATTGTAATATTTATTCACCGCTGAATTGCGGTGACATGAGCTAATGTGACTCTATCAGTCTTCTTGTCGTTCGAGCCTCTGCTCTGCCTGAGCATGTTCATGTCTTTTGGAGGAGACGTGGCTTTGGAAAGTTATTATGCAGGGAGGGCAGGTCTTTGGAAATAAAAGCTGTATTGATATTGTTCTGCTCAGCAGACTAATTTTCACTGATATTCATAAAGGGAAAATTAAGGAAAAAACATTTACTTAGAAGGAGCTAGGATAATATGGTGTAATGTAGATAACAGTACTCCACATCTTTCATAGTTAGCTAGCTAATTTATTGCAATTTAGTCACTATTTCATCACAAAACTTTCAGTTAATAAAAAATAAATAAATAATAAATAAATAATGTTAAGTCAGATAAGTTCAAAGAATTGAAAAACAAAACAAAGGAGAGGACCATGAAGAAAGTTGAGTGAAGTTTGCTAAATTAAACTACAAGCAGAAGGACAATAATATTAGTTTTTCTATTTACATACACACACTATACTATACAGCATTTTTGGACATTCTGTTACCCTTTTCATCTTTTTAGTCCTACACCTAACCTTCATTTTTATATTATGCAGACCTATGTCTCACTTATCACAATGATCCTTCCTAATAAATTTTCCATCAACTATCACATCCAAGTGTTTTTAAACATCTTAGCGTTTACACAGCTCACTGGTTGGTCTTGACATGGCCACTCCTTTACTCTGTTTGCCTGTTTACCTGGTTTACCTTTTTGCCAAAGGCATTGTTTGAACATTGAACAGTCAGCACAGTGGAAGCTAGAAAGTCGTAAGGGTGGTTGCAAAGAGGCATTTCTTAAAGCAAACACTGGCCACTCCAGTTGTGACCATTTTGACAAGACTGTCATTTTGTTAAATGCCCAGGATATTGGGTGGCTAAACAAAAGACTAGCTCATGTGTGCAGGTCAATGTGTCCTACTTTTTAATTTTTTTATTTTATTAGACCAGGAGTTCCCTAACTTTTCCATTTCAGCACCCACCTAGAAATGTATAATCAAGTCCACCATAGTATTTTTCAATAAAAATATGGGGGAAAACATACCCTGATTTAGTGTACAGCAGTTTTTTTTCCCTTGTTATATGAATAAAATAAACAATTGAGTTTCTATTTTAACATACGGCCATTGAACGATGTCATGCCCAAGGACAATGGCCAGGTTGGCCGCCAGAGGACGGCGGTGAGGAACCGGGGGAAAACTGGTGTGAACTTTAGATGTGTGTGCGTATGTGTTGTTCCCATTCATGTTTGGTCATAATCACATACACCTGCCCACACTCACAGTTAATCACACAGAGGATAAAGCAGTTGCACTTTCTCATCTCAGTGTTGATTATTGTCAGTGTCACTTCACTGTATGTTTGTGCCGTTGAAGGAAGTTTATTGTTTTGTGTGTAAAGTACTAAATAAAGAAGCACGCGCCTGTGTCTCGGCAACGTTACTGACGCAACGCTACTATCCGCACATCACAGATGTATTGCACGTTACTGGTGCAGACACATGACGGTTCAAATGAATCAGACGACATGAGCCACTCATTGAATGCTATGTTGATTCAGTCTACTGATTCACAAAAAAGAAATCTGCCATGGCATTTTAGTGCCACCTTAAAAAGAAGATTGTGAGGATAAATTGTAAATATTTAGAGAATAATGTCAAAATGTTTCGAGAATAAAGTCGTAATGTTCCCAGAATAAAATAGATTTAAAAAAATAAAATAAAAGAATTGCATGAAACCTTAACTTTAGGTAAGGATTTAGCAATAACTAATTTTTTTAATATTTTGGTGCATGAAGCGGTTGTATTCCAGTTGTGGCATATAGATTCATATGATGAGTAATTGCAGACTATTGTATTGCGGGTTATAATGCAAATGTAGTCATCTGCAAATACGTTGGGGTCACTGTTTTGTACGCCTCCTTCCACAACACAAACCGACTGAAGCGGTCACTGCCCCCATTAACTTCAATAGTGCTCAGCTTCAGCCATTTTATCATATAAAATACTGATGATGTCAGAGATGTAAAGGGCACCTGTGTTCAACCCCTACAGGCTCCTCGATAATGCGCCAATATTACGACTTTAATCTCGTAATCTTTGTTTTTGTTTGTTTAATGTGGCACTAAAACGGCATTGTAGAAATAGACATACCGGTAAATCAGAGTAAAATCGCACAGTGTATGTATTCATTATTTCCCTGGTTGTTGTATAAAAGTAGCCTGTGATCCACAAAAGAAAGTTTTAGAAAGATTTCCGTTATTTATTGAATTGTCTTTAGTTGAGCACTACTTGTAGCCTTACCTACAACACTCACAAACAAACAGCAATATTTTCCAGAAACTTCATTTCGAAATAATGTCAGACATTTCACACGAAAGACGACTCGACTATTGAAGAAGTTTACACTTCGCCTCTTCATCTGCTTCATTCACTGACTTGGCTCACATCCAATACGGTCTTTAAAATACACTTAATTTCTTCTCCTTGATTAGTTAAGGCATTGTTGTCATTTAAGTCATTTAAGGAAAAGCTGTTTTGTTTTTGTTTTTAAAAACAGTTCCTTAAAAAATAATCGCCTGTTAAGATTTTTTTTTATATTAATAAGACTGATTTTGTTTTATTCAACTTAATGTACATTTAGCTGCAGCTGCACTTTTTTAAGTGAGTTTGTGCGACCTATCTTTTCTCTCTGTGCGATCAACATGCAGGTCATGACCCACAGTTTAAAAACCATTGATTTAAACCTCAAACATCATCAAAATCTGCTCTGAATGCAAGGTAAAATAGTAAAATTAATCTTAATAATAAATAATAATAAAATTATAATTTTTTTGTTTCATAAAGCTAGCAAATATTCTAAATTAATGTGTCTGCACTCTACGATTATCAAAAAAAGGTTAATGCACTACATTGAGTGTGGATGTATCTAAGACGTTTCAGTACAGGTGTGCATGGAAGGTAGCACTTACAGTAGTGCTTAGCTAATAGTCTCAGAATCGGGAGGGGGAAACACAAGCTTTATTACACATACAAATGTAGCTTCCAGCATGAAAGCTTTGTTGCAAAGTAATCCTTTTTATTCCGGTTTTATTTATTTATTTATCTTCTTAATCAGGCCCATATGCTGTAAATTGGTGGGCAATTGAATCCCAATGTACCTAAAGCTGTTGAAAGATAAGATTTCTCACACCATGAGACTGTATATTGTGTAAGTGTATCAGTTTCATGTTATGTTTACTTAATGCAACTAAAGTTGTGCCACAGGAGTCAGTCCTAGTACCATTCTTATTTACTATATATAAAAAATAATATTGATCAAAATGTTCACAATTCAAGTTTTCATTATTATACTGATGATAGTTACATATAGTTAGTTCAGTATCCTCACCTAATCTGGCTCTTTCTGAGTTACAGCTTGCTTTTAATATTGTTCATCGTAACTAATGTGATGGTGGCTCAACGGTATAAGGGTCTGGGTCAGTGATCAGAGGGCCGAGGGTTCAAGCCTCGCACCAGGCAAGCTACCATCATTAGGTCCTTGATCAAGACCCTTAACCTCACTTGCTCCAGGGGTGCCATTCGTTCTGGCTGACCCTGCGCTCTGACCCAAGCGTATTCGTATGCTGGGATATGCGGAATAAAAACATTTCACTGCATGTATGTGATAAATACGATCTGAAAATGAAATGTCAGTAATCATTCAGATCTTCAATTTTTTTTTACTATTATTAATTTTAATTAAAATTAGTTTAAAAGTGGACAAAACAAAATTCATGTTATTTTCTCAATCAAATCAATCGCATAATTTTCCTTCTATTACTACTTCTCAAGGATTGGAGATTGATCTTGTTTCTCAGTATAGGTATCTCGGGACATTATGAATTTGTGAATATGAATTTATGACACACTCTCCTTTGGCTGGCATGTTCAGCAATTGATGAAAAGATTGAAAGTGAAATTGGGTTTCTATTTTAGAATCAAATCCTGCCTTTCCTTCAAGGCTAAAAAGACTTAAAGGCTTATTGCTGCCACTAATGTTTCTGTACTAGACTATGGTGATGTTATATATATATATATATATATATATACTTTTAGACACTAGGGTTAGGGTTAGGTGCTGTAGCATGCGAAGCCATGGCTGGGGCGCTCGCCTGAGGGCGCTAAAGGACTATGCGCGTGGTTCAGGTCACAGACTGTTCACACACATACACACACGTTCACGGCCACACGCACCATGATCACGCTCACCTGTAGGCACTTGCACTAATGACGCTTAGTTTAAATAGAACACGCTGGAGTAAACCAGGGTGGTTCAGTGTTGTTTGATTGTGGATTGTTAGTCGTTTTGTATAGTTGAGAGTTTGCTGAGTTTGTGCACCGTAAATAAAGGATTATGTTTTCAAAACCTGCTCTTGGATCTTGTGTGCTACTCGGATCACGTCTCGCCATCCGAAGACAGCCCTTTGGCTTGAGCGAGCCGTTACAGGTGCATTGACGATTAGAACAAATCTCAAAACTCTCACTCATCGTTTGGTGTTGTATGATCAGGTTGGATGGTCTTCGCTGTCTATCCGTAGACTAAAACACGTGTTTTTATTTATAAATCTATCTTGGGTCTACTCCCTTCATATCTTCCTGCTGATATATTGCAAAGAACATGCTGGAAGCTATAGTCTTTTTCATATTGTCTGTTCCAGGTGCACATACTGAATTGCGGAAAAAGGCATTTAAATTTGCTGGAATAATTTGACCCTAACCCTAACTAACTTGCAACTTAGAAAACTGGCTTCATTGGACGATTTTAAAAGTATTTTAAATGACAGAAACTTCTGGCTGTAGTTGTCTTGACTAGTTGTGTATTGCTATTCTTTTATTGTATATTTTATTGATTTAATTTGCTCGTGTGTATATGTAGGGTATGTAAGGGATGGCATTTGTTAGTTGTTAAACCCATGTGAGCTGTGTTACTGTCAATCTTGGCCAGGGTGCTCTTGTAAAAGAAATTTTAAATCTCAATGTGTTCTTTCCTGGTTAAATAAAGGTTTACATACATGGAATGAATGCAGTGGGCACACACTGACCTTTTAACAGAAAACAAGGTACATATCGATAAACTCCAGCATTAGCACAGCACAAGTCTTGCCTGGGAACATGTGAGGAATATTTGGAACTACACAACAGCTGTATACTGTGTTAAAAGGCATGTACAGCTAAAGCCAAACAATTAAAATACAGATAGAAATTAAGACTTTTTTATTAAAAAATAAATAAATAAACCTCACAAATATTTCGCAAATACAGGTGCAACTCAATAAATTAGAATGTCGGGGGAAAAGTTAATTTATTTCGGTAATTAAACAAATTGTGGAACTTGTGTATTAAATAAATTCAATGCACACAGACTGAAGTATTATAACCCTCTGGGGTCGGCCGTATCGCCCGAACTCACTATTTTTTATCAGTGCAAAAGACACAAAAATACTCCCTCAATTTAAAGCATTTCACTGCATTTCAAAAGCATTTCACTGTATCAAAGCATTTCACTGTATGTTGTACCACGTATAATGTACATGTGACCAATAAACTTTGAAACTTGATTTAAATCATAGAGATAAGTGTTATACACCAATCAAAACTTTGAATTGTCTATTTTTTGTATACACTTACAATGAAAACAAAATTTTGCGCTTTTCACCCAATAAAAAATAAATACGGCATGCGCGTTTTGCTGTGCCTCTGTTAGCGGAGTCTATTCTGAAAGGCATCGGAAAGTGAACTCTAACTTACTGAATAATTGTCACACAAACATAAATCATATGTCTACGGAAAGCTTAAAATGTCTATTTCTAAATGCTGTAAGTGAAATCGAAAACAAATATTCTCATTTTATGTAATCTGTATGAAACCAAGCAGAGGTGCAGTCACCTCAAGTTGTACTCATTATCGTTAATGAACTGTGGTAGCCCCGCCTCCAGCGATATTCACATGCTAAATCGTTTCTTCACATGAGAAACAAAAGTGAAGCAAGTCATATGCAAGTCTTTTCACAGCATTCAACTTTGATGGGGGAAGATTCCTTAGTGGTGGAGTGTCTTTTGTCTCCCCAGGCGTGAATCATATAAATATTCATAACTTTAACATAAACACGTATACAGCAGTGCTGGAACAAAAAGTCACTTACAAAGTGTAAATTACTGTGTATAGTGTTTTACTATAGTGGTTAGAATGGTTTTCACATCATTTTGAAGTAAACATTCAGGCCTACATGACTGATTACTCAAATCTCTTATTACAGACTATTCAATACAGGTTTTATGGCCTTATTTCAGTAAACTTTGTTTTTTTTTAGCAAAACTCACAAACCTTGCATAATATTTTTTTCCTATGAAATGTAAACATGTACATCAATTTTGATCACATTATTGTAGCTTAGCTTGTGCTGAATACAAATAAAATACATGTTGGCTAATGGTATGTTATAAGAAGCTCAAATAAACACAAATGTTAGGGCATGTCAAAAAAAATCTCACAGGCCTGAAAACACCCTCTGACCGCAGAGGGTTAAGTCTTTGGTTCTTTTAATTGTGATGATTTTGGCTCACATTTAACAAAAACGCACCAATTCACTATCTCAAAAAATTTTAATATGGTGACATGCCAATCAGCCATCAACTCACATCACCTGCAAAGTTTTACTGAACCTTTAAAATGGTCTCTCAGTTTGATTAATTAGTCTACACAATCATGAAGAAGACTGCTGTTCTGACTGTTGTCCAGAAAACAATCATCGACACCCTTCACAAGGTGGGTAAGGCACAAACATTCATTGCCAAAGAAGCTGGCTGTTCACAGAGTGATGTATCCATCCAAGCATGTTAACAGAAAGTTGAGTGGAAGGAAAAAGTGTGGAAGAAAAAGATGCACAACCAACCTGGAGAACCGCAGCCTTGAGGCTTGTCAAGCAAAATCGATTTAAGAATTTGGCTGAACTTAATAACGAATGGACTGAGGCTGGGGTCAATGCATCAAGAGCCACCACACACAGCCGTGTCAAGGAATTTGGCTACATTTGTCGTATTCCTCTTTTAAGCCACTCCTGTACCACAGACAATGTCAGAAATGTTTTACCTGGGCTAAGGAGAAGATGAACTGGACTGTTGCGTAGTGGCCCAAAGTCCTCTTTTCAGATGAGAGCAAGTATTTCATTTGGAAACCAATTTCCTAGAGTCTGGAGGAAAGGTGAAGAAGCTCATAGCCCAAGTTGCTTGAAGTGTGTTTTCCAACAGGACTTGACACCTGCTCACACTGCCAAAAGCACCAAAAGTTGGTTAAATGACCATGACTGGCCAGCAAACTCACCAGACCTGGACCCCATAGGGTATTGTCAAGAGGAAAATGAGAAACAAGGGACAAAAATGCAGATGAGCTGAAGGTCACTGTAAAAGACTGTAAAAGAAATCTAGGTTTCCATACCACCTCAGCAGTGCCACAGACTGATCGCCTCCATTTTTCTTTGATTTTCTTTGAAATCCTTTACATATTTTCATCACCAACAAACGCAGCACTATAGTGCTGTGTTCATACAAAGGACTTTCCCAACACTTCTCATTTGCATATAATGATGACAAAACCCCATAACATGGGGATCATGATTAGAGTAATATGTATTAGTTTTAGGTCAAGCCCCGCAGGGGTGGAAACCCCTATTGTATTCGTTCTTCTTCTTCTTCTTCTTACTATTATTATTAGGGGTCAAGCCCTGAAGGGGCAGTCATTCTTTTTTATTAGGGGTCAAGCCCCAAAGGGGCAGAGACCCCTATTGTATTCGTTTCCTTTCTTTTCTTTTTTCTCTTTTCTTTTCTTCTGACATTGGAGTATATGGCAGCCCATAGAACAGTACATTAAAAAGTTCAGAAAATTGGCATGAAAAGAGAAGACAGCATGATATGATATCATACCAACTTTGAAGTTTCTAGGGCATACAAATCAAAAGTTATTTTATAAAAATGATTGGAAATTTTAAGAACGGCGTACGTCACTAAGGCATACGTCAATATTATGCTCCACTATGAAGTTGCAGCAGTCACCATGGCAGCTTAATCCAGCTCGCTAAAGAAATAAATGCACGTAGCTTCTGTTCCCTACCTAATTTGCTCAGGATTAATTCCGTGTATAAATGTCGCTGATATCGCTTTAGCTGTCAGATTGAGGCCAAAATGCTGCTATGTTTTTAGCCCTACGACAGATCACATGGATGCCAGAGAGGGACATTTTAAAATGCTTAATGTGAAAAACACTGGCTTAGAGCATTAAAGACCATGTTTTTAACAAACAAAACTTATGTAACACATTAAACTAATAAAGCATACAATACACACATAAGCAGATGATACCAGAATCAGAACGCAAGGTGTTTAATTGCACATTAAGCATTTTCCTCCCATAGACAGCCATTATAAGGAAATCACAGCGGCAGCGCTCTTGTGCTGACATAAATTTGGAAAGCCAAAAGGGTCACAAGCATGCAAAATGTAGTGCATGGAAGGTGCACATGACTACAAATAATGGCAGCTTAATGACAACAAAACCTACAAATCACAGATGTCCTGAAATAGTTATGTAACAGCGCCACTTACTGTTGTTAAATGGAATAAAATCTTTTATTTGAATTTGGATTTTTCTAATAATTATCTATTGATTCTCTGAGCTAGTGCAAAATGTAATAATTAGTTATAATTAATTAAAGCCCTCTTGTTTTGTATATTTTGGTCTAATATCATAAATGTGGCCTCTTTAGATTTCTTGATCATATATTGATTTTGAATCGGCATGAGCCAAGGAATCAGAAACGAGAGAAATATTTGTTTCTAGGAGTGTTTTATATAAATCTTTTATTACTACAAAGACTACAAATTGGGATTGACCCTGATAATTGCAGCTGGCAGCTATATGTATTATTATAAAATATAATATAATATAAAGTTGTCAAATGATATCATCTAGGTGTTTGTTTACAATTGACCAGCCCATCCTCTTTGCACAGAAGCATTTTCCTTGTCTTAATTGAATTATTAGTTTTATTTTTCTTAAGTTTGGCTTTAAGCTAGCTTGCCTAATTAATTATAATTAATGCCAGTAATGAAAACTTACTGTGACACGGACGAACCGATGGCCATCGTCCGGATTGCCATGCGCGGTGGGAATCGTGCACGAGGTACAGACGCAGGTCGAGAAGACATTTATTAGTCACAATCACAGTGGTTACAACAACTATTTACACCAGCTAATGACTCACGCCAGCTTAACCTGGCGGGGTTGTTTAAGTAATCCCGCTCATTAAACCCTAAGTGCACACAGGTGAGTCAGGGTGTGTGTGTGAATGAGTGGGTGTGTGTGTGTGTGAGTGCGGCACAGTGACACACAAGAATGTGATAGACACACACACAGTCCAGGCCACAGTCCTAGGGTGTGACAGAGCCCCCCCTTTAAGCGCGGCTTCCAGACGCACGATTCCTGCCATAGTTCACCCTCGGTGGGCCATGGAGGAGGCCCGGGAGACTCTGGTAGGACCCCAGGATGCCGGGTCGAGGCCGTGGGCCACCAGAGGTGGGGCGGCTACGGTGGGCACGGGCGATGGAGCCCTCGGAGGCGCCAGCGAGGCTAAAGGGGGAGCAACGATACCGGCAAGGCCAGAGGGGGGAGCAACTGAGCCAGTGAGCCGGAAGTCATCGATAGGTGTGCTTATGAGGCGAGCGGGGGGAGTGAGAAAGCCGGCGAGGCCAGAGGGGGGGCATGGCACGACGATGTCCGTAGCCGAGGTGATCGACCGAGTTACGTTCTCCGCTGGGAAGGCAGACCGAGCGTCGTCCTCAGGCGAGCTGAGGGACGGAGCGATGTCCTCGGCCGGGCCTGGGCACGGAGCGACATTCGATGTCGAGCAGCAGCCGCAACCATCATGTCCATGGACTTAACAGGGTCTCCCTTCCTACTGCTATCAGACATACAACCAGATTGGGGGCCGGTACTGAACTCAGGCTTGTGACTAGGGCTGATACAGGGTCTGGGAGCAAGTTCGGGACTGCAACTAGCGGCGTTGTTACACACATGGCCATAATCAGGCTCAGGAGGGAGTGCGGGGCCAATCGACAGTTCAGGACGGACTACGGGCTGTGGCATGCCCGTGCTAACGCTACTGGGCCTACACCTATGTTAGGGCTAGGGTTGGGGCCACTATGAGACTCGGGAACGGGTTCAGGCTAGCTACTAGGCTCATGAGCAGGTTAGGGACCGGGACTGGGGGCCTGTGCTACCGCAGGGCCGAAACTAAGGATGTTATTTTTTATGAGGTCGGGCTCAGGAGGGACTTCGGGGCCATGACCCGCCTGCGTTAAAACTACAGGGCCTAGGCCAAGGTCAGAGTTAGGGTCGGGGCCACTACGAGACTCGTGAGCGGGTTCGGGGCCGAGACTGGGAACAAGTACAACAACAGGACATATAGCAGGCAAATGAGGGAGTGCGGGGCTGATCAACGGCTCAAGAGGGAGGGCACAGCCAACACTGACAGCTGGGGCCTCTGGCTGGGGCTCCAGAGGGTGGTGCTCGGGTGTGGAGAGTGTTGGAGGGTCCGCCAGAGCAGGTGGCAGGAGCTCTGGAATGAGCAGAGCGGGTTTCTGGCTGGCACAGTGCTCTGGATTGTGGCTGGCGTTCGCACCAGTGTCCTGGAAGACCTCACAAGACAGATTTGGGTGGTGTGTGCCCATACCTGTTTGGCGCCAGTCTGGTTCAGTGTGGCTCACTTAAGCCAAACCAGAACAGCGCCCTGAGGTCTTCTTCGGGTAGGGCGGCGGCAGGTGCCAGTCTCAGGAACTCCTGGATGTAGTCCTCCACATCACGTTCTCCCTGGCTCAGGCATGCCAGGCGCTCCAGGGCTTCCTCCTCCTTGCTTTGGCTGGAGGCTTGTAACGGCATCAACTCACCAGCAGGCTGACTTTTGACATGCACATGCTCTGCAAGAACAGCCGGTTCAGCATGCTGGGGGGGGGGGGGGCATGTGCGAGACCCGTGCTTGCGGCCGCAGCGAGGCTTGCTCGTAGGAGCGGGAATGCCTTCTTCAACGGCGAACTCATCCATCCATCCATCCGGGCTCGAGCAGCACGAAGATTACCCTTAATTACCAAACATATTCAGGCGTGTGTGATTTCGTGCATGGCATGGTAATTGGTCTGTGAGAACAGAGGAGCATATGTGCAACGTGAGGTGACAAACATGGTGTTGTGGCGCCCTCAGGTGGACGTCCGTCCATCATCCTGGTACGTTACATTTATCTTCCGGTTTAGGCTAGTACTACGTTACGACGCTGCGGAGAAGAAGCCAATCGTCTTTTCTGGCAATGATTTACCCCTACCCCCAAATTTTCTCAACGGATCTGTGCAAATCTCAGGAGTGGTCCCGGAGCCTTTGAGAAGCCGGAAATCCGGCCCAGTCCGGAAAAATGCCAGGCCCGTGATTTCGCAAACTTTTTTAATGATACTCTCAGCCCCTGACATAGCGAACTAACAAAATGAGGGTATTTTATTTTGTAAAGACTGTAAAGTGCATCTTTTGTCACCTCAAACTTCAGACTGTATAATTCAGGGGTCTCCAACCTTTTTGAAACTGGGAGCTACTTCTTGGGTACAGATTAATGGGAAGAGCTACCAGTTTGGTATTCACCTTCTAAAATAACAAATTCGCTCAGTTTACCTTTAACATGATTTTATTTATAATTAATGTTATTTATACATATATGTGAAGACACTGGTCATGTTAATGATTTCTCACAATAATTATCAGCAATAATTGAACAAGCTAGGAAACAGATAAATAGTAATACGCAACACTTTATTTCTATAAATCTCTGTAAGTAATTATATTTCCAAATTGACATTAATTCAATAAAAAAGAATATCAGTGGAAAAAAAAATATGCAGCTCACTATTAAGTGGCGCTAACAGGCCCGTGGGTGACCCCTGGTATAGTGTGACCCCTGATGTGCTTAATGATGAAAATGTACTAAAAATTTTCTTCAGTTAGCCTATTTATGTTTTATTTAGTTTTACATAGTACTGTGCCACATTTTTGTTTGCTACCATTGCCAATGAATGTGTTTTGAATTTGGATTTAATACTTAATACTAAATTTTGACAATAAATCTATACGAAAATGACCACTAATGGTCAAGAGGCATGCTCGATACAATTGGCTATATTATTGTTTTTATTGTTGTCACTTTTGTGTTATGTGAACCGGGCAATACACTACACAGCAACATAATTTTTCAGAAATCCAAGACGTTACTGCCTGTAGTCCTTTTGGAAAAAACAGTTAATAATATAAATTGCCTTTGGTACAAAGTGTCAGAAAGATCCTTTTTCCAATTGTAAAAGGTCCAAACTTGGAGCAAAGAAATAACGAAACAATTCTGACAAAAGTGGAAAAGAAATTGGCTTCGGAGTCAAACTGACAGAACGCGATTGCCAGAGTTTGCCTCCAGTGGGTTTGTTTAAATATGGAAGGCCAGAAAGGTCAAAAAATAAAGATCAAAGAATCCATGATAAAAATGTTCTTCTCTCAGATTTATCTCAAACCACAGAAGCAGAACTTCATAAACTCAAACTTTACCCCTATGAAAGACTGATAAACTTGGTTTGGGGCAAAATCAAGCAAAAATAAATAGTTAGAGGCACATAAACATATTTTTATGTTTCCAAGAATATACATTTACAAGGATTACTATTTTCCCCATATAACTATATGTATAAATGTAGTGGTTTGTGCTGCTCACTTAATATTGCTTATACAGGTGCATCTCAATAAATTTGAATGTCATGGAAATCATGTTCATTTCTTTCAGCAATTCCACTCAAATTGTGGAACGTGTGTATTAAATAAATTCAATGCACACAGACTGAAGTACTTTAAGTCTTTGGTTCTTTTAATTGTGATTATTATGGTCACATATAGGTCTTTACACAGATATGCAATTCTCCCTTTCAAAGTGACAGCTTCATCAATGTGGGACGCAGGTACCTACAAGTATGTCAATGACTTTCAATCAGTCTTGCTATGATGAAATCCATGAAACACTTTGAAACTGTCAGTGACAAGCAAAACACAAACAATTTACCAGTTCTTTTAAGAAATTATATCTCACTTTCTGCCTGACTCTACCAGCCTGTGCTGGCATGTAGTGTGTTTGACAGTTAGTGTTTATGTTGTGTAAAATGGTGATATAATAATAAATAACTAAAGAAGCTTTATCTCACCTGGCCAGGTTTTGTATCTTCACAGATGGAGACTTCGTATGGGGTGGCCAGCTCAGGCGGGTTGTCATTCACATCCAGTATACGAATGCTAACTAAAGTCTGAGAAGCCATGGACTGGTTGTCTGGAGAGGGCACAAAAGGATAAGGAAGAGAGAAAGACAGGAAGCAAATTTTGAGCTGGTAGGAATGTATAACCAATATTAATGTTGCATTTATTATTCACTAACAATAGGTCTCTGATAATGAAATGAAATACGATAGTATATAGTCCATAGCATAAACATATGAGACTATAGGTGATTTGTGGTTTCTTTACAAGCCAAAATAAGTGACCTATTTTCAGTGCAAGCTTGGCTAAAGTTTGTGACTGGCAAATTTAACAAATAATAGTTTCAATCACAGCCTCCAAAGAAGTTAAAATAACTGATAAATCTGCATTCTGTTAAGGTTAACATGAGGATTCAGGATGTACAAAAGTGCAGTCATTTTACAAACGTTATATGTTTATAACAAATGTAGTTTGTATAAAATGCTTTATCTAAGAATTCAACCCAAACCACTTTAATAATATTATAGTGCTGCATGCTTTGCTTTGATATCACCCAAGCAAAATCTGTTGAAAAACAAAATACTACTACTACTAATCATCATCATCATCATCATCATCATTATTATTATTATTATTATTATTATTATTATTATTATTATTATTAACATATTCTATGCATTATTATATACACTAAAACTGATTCTGGTTTAGTGAGCTTAATTTCACTCCACTGGTGCATGTAGCACTGGGATAAACTTAAATAGTCATATAAGGCTAAGATATTAAGGAAAAGGATTTCCAGCAGCTTAGAGAGATTTTGCACATCTGCTGCAGGCTCACCAGATGTGAGAATGCTCCATATTCTGTCAGTTGTGGAATATATATATATTTTTTACTAAAAGCACTTCTTTTGATTGCTGCTGTTCTTGCTGATCACGTGAGCTGCAAAGAAACACTGAAATGCAAAAAATGTTTTGGAGGCACAAAAGCGCTCTGAAGATGTCAAGGTAATACTAGCTTTCTATCGTAAAAGTAATTTAAGACTGTAAGGAATGATTTGATGCTTGAAGGGTTTTATTCTCAAAAAAATATATTGTAAATTCCAAATTAAAAACACCACTGTATATATATTGTATTATTAAATGTTTGTCGCTCACTCACACCATGTACTGTAGACTCAGCCACAAACAATTTTGTGCAAGTGATCTAATCACAAAATAATGTATAAAACCACTGTAATAGGCTCCTCTCAATTTGGAGAAGCATCAGCTGTACTCTTTGCTCTTTGCGTTGCTCATCCTATCATGAGAGAAAGACTAGCAGGGGAATGTCATTTCCGCTGCCCAAATTGTTTTCACTTTTTCTTCCTTACACACCATTTGTAACCATAGTTAAAACAGCTTGTTGTGGAATTATGCAATTTATCAATTTGACTGGTCACTATTTTTATGCCTTGTAAATAAGACCGCAAGTCAAGTAAACCTGATCAGAATCAAGGTTTCTCCACATAGCCAGAGCACCAAACACATTTTTAGACAAAAACCATGGCCTTTGATTTGGTGCTGATTCTTTTCTTCACTACTTTAAATGCAAAGATGATACTAGCTGCGACACTGCCACTGCCACCTCCAGCTCGCCATACTAAATACCTTCCTCCATTAACAGATCCTTGCTACTCTGTGCATAAAAACAAATAGTGTAGAGTCCAATACTCATAAACATTGTTGCCTTAATGCCAAGAATAGGGTTGCCACCTTTTATACATATAAATGTATAAAAAGCAGGGGCCACCCCTCGGGGCCACAATGCTAATGGGCTGATGGAGTGCCAGTAGTGATAAATCATAACATAAAACCTGTTTTCAAAAAAATAAGAAAAATAATAAGACTGATAGCAATAAGCCTTTCTTTTATTGAAATCAGTGCAGACATCTTACAGATTGCAGAGGGGAGGAGTTGAATGATTAATTGCTAATGAACTTGAATAATTGTAAAGCATGGTACACAGATTTTGGCTAAAATAGTTCTCATTGTTTGCAGTTATTCCATCCAAATAGAGAAACTACACTTAAACAATCTACCTTAAGTAACATACTTATGCCATTTTTCATTCAGTTTTTTATAGCCTTTTCATAATGCTATAGTATTGGATGTAATTATCTTATTGGGTAAGGATAACATACATTACCTTTTAATTACCCATTAACTCATTTTAGTAACCCATTAACCATTACATTTTCTTCACATAGGCATTATATTTTACAAATTTTTTTTTTTAATATACAGTATATCTCTATCTTGTATTAAGTTAATGCTTATGCTTCTGACTGTACACCTCAGCATTAATAAAGACATTAAAAAGTGGGCATGTGATTCATTTATAATTTGGACTTAACAAAATAGGCAGCATATGAAATCTGATGTAAACAATCAGAAAATTATTGAGTATATTAAAAAACGTCTCTAACAGAATGTAAAACTATGGCCACAGTTCGAAAGAAAAAATAACAATTGATCATTGATCTTAAGCTCAAGTGTTCTTCAATAAAATGTTTGTAATTGACACTACATGGCTTGCGCATGTCTCTATATGCTAAAGCAGTGGTTTGTGGGAAAATCAGAGGGGGGTGGGCGCAAATTATCTGGTAGAAAAAAAAAGAAGAAAAATGGACAGCTCCGACATACTCTGGGATTTTTGACCCGATAGGCCATGCCCTGATAGGCCGTGTTTGGGGGCAGAAGGAAACCTGAGTACCCGAGGAGAACCCGCGCAAGCACAGGGAGAACTTGCAAATTCCACATAGAAAGGCCATGGTTGGGAATTGAACCTGTGACCTTCTTTCTGTGAGGCAGGGGTGCTAACCACTTATCCATCTGCTACGTATGTTAAAATTGTGCTAGATGTAAAACTTTATGAAGGAGGGCCACTAGTAGATTTAACCATGATGATTAATAAATCCGAACCGAATCACTTTTTTCTGCACGATTCCGAACCAAATTCCTAATTTGAAAATTATTACAACTTAACATCTTATAGAAGAATTTGAATGCTGACTGCACCCTGGACCTACTCACCCAACATTACTTCCCTGATCTCAATAATCATTTTTCGTCTGAATAAGCAAATTCCCAAATCCATGCACCACAATTTAGTACAAAGCTTTTAAGAAGTGTGATGTTATTATATGAATGTTATGAATGTTATCATAGAAAAAGGAGTTAGACTAAATGTGAAATAGGATGTTCAAAAAACACACATGGCTACACTGTTCATGCTTCAATACTTTTAAATTGTTTATTTCTTTACATTAAACAACTTCACTTTTTTGGTCAATTTTTGGCAATTCTTTGGTTATAGTGATGATACAGTATATTTTCCCCTTCATCTGGGACATGTTTGATACCCTTTCCTGCAATGCAGCCTGCAATTTGATATCAAAAATATAATCAAAGGCTGCAAAAATTGTATGTCACTCTTTCCTGAAGGATTTGGCAGTAGTTGAGTGGTTTGTCAGTTCTACTGCCAAATGCAAACCATTTTTTTTAGCTATAATATCTCAAGTTACCTTGACCTTAGTGAAACTGGGACTTGGATAACTTTTGTTAGCAATTTGGAACATAACTTATTTATAAAAAAATTTTAGAGTGCACAATACATTTGTTATGTTTGTGATCCAATACTAAAATACAGCAGTTTTTGGCTCTGTGGTGCATCACTTTTTACTTTTCATATACAATACAGTAATTGCAACTGACCTTTGGCTGTCAACCAGGATGTGGGTTTGACCGACAGAATCAAATTGTACTGTTTGCTGATACAGAAATGGCCCAGAAATTTAAAAGCTGTGAAGATCCTTAAATTTCTGGAAGTTGCAAGGAGGTGCTGCTCCAGCTTGGAACTGTTTTTGTAAACCTCATATGAGCTTGATTAAACTGACGTCTGGGGAATGTGGGAACTTTAATCATTTTTGGGGATAATGTCTTACGCTTGATTTAATGTATTTATATATGTTTATATGAGAGTTTACACAAGACATATAATATTTATTAAAATCCTGTTATACTTAGTTATAAATAACCTATAATTTACTGAATAAAAAACATTTATCTCCAAGTGTGTGTAATTGTACACATTGGATGACTAACTAATGTCTCCTGAGGCACTCCAAGTCCCAGCACCACCTTCACTGGACCCTTTGCAGTTTGCATATCATCCAAACCGCTCTACGGACGACGCCATCGTCACGACCCTTCATCTGGCCCTCGATCACATGGAAAATAAAGACTCATATGTACTAATGCTGTTCATAGACTTCAGTTCAGCATTCAACACAATCATCCCTCAGCACCTGATTGAGAAGCTGAGCCTGCTAGGCCTGAACACTTCCCTCTGTAACTGGATCCTCGATTTCCTGACTGGGAGACCTCAGTCAGTCCAGATCGGGAACGGCACCTCCAGCACCACTGGAGCTGAGCCTGGGATCCCTGCAAGGCTGCATGCTCAGTCCCCTGCTGTTCACACTGCTGACTTACGACTGTGCAGCGATGCACAGCTCGAACCACATCACTGAGTTCGCCAATGACACGACCGTGGTGGGTCTCATCAGCAAGAACGACGAGTCAGCATACAGAGAGGAGGTAAAACAGCTAACTTCCTGGTGCGGAGCCAACAACCTGTCTCCGAACGTAGACAAAACCAAAGAGATGATTGTTGACTTCAGAAGAGCACAGAACAACCACTCTCCCCTCTGGACATTGACAGAACCACCATGGAGATTGTCAAGAGCACCAAGTTCCTCAGTGTTCACCTGGTGGAGAACCTCACCTGGTCACTCAACACCTGCCCCACCAGTAAGAAAGGCCAGCAGCGTTTCTACTTCCTACGTAGGCTGAGGAAAGCGCATCTCCCGCCCCCATCCTGACCACGTTCTACAAAGGGACCATCGAGAGCATCCTGAGCAGCTGCATCACTGTCTGGTTTGGGAACTGCATCGTATCGGACCGCAAGTCCTTACAGCGGATTTTGAGGACAGCTGAGAGGATCATCTGGGTTTCTCTCCCCTATCACGGAAATGTACACCTCACACTGCATAAGAAAAGCCACCAGCATTGTGGCCGACCACACACACCCCTCACACACACTCTTTACCCTCCTGCCTTCTGAAAAAAGGTACCGAAGCATTTGGGCCACTACAACCAGACTGTCAAACAGTTTTTACCCACAGGCTTCTCAACACAAAGAACTGAACCACTCACACTCAAACTCGGAAATCACTCACACACAGTAACTTTAACACTGTTTAAGTTTACCTCACACGGCCACTTATTACGGCCACAATCATATTATACGGTGTACTTCTCAAAAAAAAAAAGTCACTAATATTTTTTTCATAACGTCATCTACTGTTCCAATACTCACTGCTACTACTGTTTCAACTAGCCACTTTACTGTGCTAAATAATGTTACTACTTTATCTTAAATGCTGCTATCATTATTTAATACATTGCCACATATTGCACAACCATCGGCGCTATGTTCTATGTATCTGTCCCATGCGTATTGTATATACTGTTTGTTTTGCACTGTCTGTACGTGTTGCACTTTGTGTTGTACGTAGCTCTTTGTTGTCCTGTTGTGTGTTATGTGACTCTCTGTTGTTCCGTTTTGTGTGACTCTGTGTTATATGTAGCAACATGGTCCTGGAGAAACGTTGTTTCGTTCTACTGTGTATTGCAACAGCTGTATATTGTGTAATGACAATAAAGCTTCTTGAACTTGAACTAGTTAGCCTGTGCACAACTAATGTAAGGTTTTTTCAGTCTTAAATGTGGATTACACTTTCGAGATGCTATGGCCTAGTTTTAGCGATTTGGCCCTTGTTAATTCAACACATCAGCACAGTTGCTTTGGATAAGGGTTAGGGTACCAGCACCACACTTGAACACCTGAACGCCTAATGTGAAACACCCAGCTTATTCAACCAGATGCTTCCTTTTGGACAACAGGATGGCATCTTTATTTCTCATAGAAATTGCGACATAGTTAGCATAAGCTGTGCAGTTCTTTTCTAAAAGATGTCTGACAAAATATGAATAGTAATCCCATAGTCTGTTCTAATATGTTTTAAACTTTTGATATAGAATATGTACGTGTACATTACGTATGTGATCATTTATGTGGAGAAAAGTTAAAAACATCCAGTGTTTCATAAATATATAATGTTATAACCATCTTACAATGTTTTTCTTAACCTAAAGCAAGAGAACATACTTTGTTTTTGTTGTCTTTCTTTTGTTTTATTTTTTATATGAGTCGTAATGTTTTATAGCAAGAGCACATTGTCTATTTTGAAATACTGTATGTCCAACCCTCACTAGTTCCCTTTTTTGGTAATCCTTTAAAAATTCCTCTGACAATGTAAGGGTATCATGATCAATGCACTCTTTTAGTAAATCATGAAATTCGTAGTCCAAAAGATGTCACCAGTTTAAAATTAAAGACTATCACAAAAGCCTGGGTTTTACCTTAATCTTTTATTTAAAAAAATGTATATTGGCTTGTGTGTCTTTTAAATACTAGGCAGTATATGTATGTACATCATAGTTGTATATATTAATATCTAACTTTCTTATGGTCTTTTCTAATATTTACTATTTATCTTTTCTCTCATTTATCATGATTCCTATTCATGTTATGATATATAATACATTGGAAATCTCCTCCCTGTCCTACATTATGTGTGTATATATTTAAAAAGAAAAAAAAGAAAAGAAATTCTCCAAGGTTGCATCTACGAGCAAAAGGCTGTGTATATATGATTAAAACAGCTTTGCAACTGCTGATTTAAATTTGTTCCATGACTAAACAGTGTGTTATCCAATTTGTTTGGTTAAACAAGTCTGAGTTCATCTCCTGCAAAACCTTTGTCTTTACCTATAAATATATTTATAGAGAAACCCAATGGTAACTGTCATGAGCATAGTACTGTACATACATGCTAATAAGTGTGCAAGTGTGTGCATAAGTGCAAATCAGCCATAGCAATAAAAACCACTGGCAGTGAATTCCTGAATATTTCGTTAAAAGTAACACTTTTTGAGAGGTGGGATATATTAGACAGTTCTATTAGTTAATGTGCTTTAAACAGGAAAATTTGGTTCCAAGTGTTTATGAACTATGACTGGGACCTACACAATATTAAAGAGGTGATTTTTCTCTGATGGCACCCATACATGTTTAAACAAACACCACCGATGTTGCAATTTTAGTGGTTAGAAAAACAGTTAAATAAAAATAGCATGAATTTTTTAAGTTATCTAGCTGTTGGACACTATAGTATCATAATTTATCATTTATTCATTGTCCAACACTTATCCTGTTGAGGGTTACGGAGGCAACTGGAGCCTATCCCAGCTAATTTAGGGCGTGAGACGGGGTACACTCTGGCCAATCGCCAGTTAATCGCAGGGCTAACACTTAGAGATAGACAAGCATTCACATACACATTCACTACTATAGTCAATTTAAAGCAGCCAATTCACCGGAAACCGGAGTAAGAGGGAGGAACATGCAAACTCCACACAAAGGCGCTGGGCAGGAATTGAACCCAGTGACCTTCTTGCTGTGAGGCAAGAGTGCTAAGCACTCTGCCACCGTGCAGCCCATAATTTATCCCATGAAGTTAAAATATTTAGGAGCAGAGCCACTCTGGATTGTCTGCATAGTCATGGTCAGATTTTTTTTTGCTATTTAGACTAAACCATGTAAAGGTTCTCGGAAGCTATAACCGACCCATAATTTTCTCAGCCGGCTGAATATTTATCATTACGTAGATTTATCTTCTGCAACATCACCATATACTACATAATACATACAGTAACTATTACTTATATATTCTCCTTTCCCAAGGGACATGCCTATCATATATATTGCCTGGTTTACTACTTAATCTGTACATGACAATGCTACTGATATTTCCACATTACTTTTAGGACTACTTAAACGTCAATCATGATGATCAATCAACCCTGCATAAATGTGCCATGTATGAGATACAGTATGTTGTAAATTAGGAGCTTTCAGATGCAGTGGAATGAAAAAAAATTATGACATGGTATTTAAATAAGTAGAATAAGAACAGGAGAAAAATAACGGATGCTTTTTCTTGTTTTCAGACTGTTTTCTTGATTTTATGTGTCAACAGAAAGGTTATTTAAAGGTTAGAAAGGTTAACAAATTACTGGTTAACGGAAGACTTACTGACTCTTTGGGCATGCACTTCCAACTTTGTAAAGCTGTGTAAATGCTGATTATACCCCTGAATTTGTCCCTATTTTTAATTAAATTTGCTGACAAGGAAAACTTAAAAACTCTCCAGTGTCCTACCAGTTGTGTCACAGGCATAAGCATAATCAATAAGGAAATGAAGGGGGCCATATAAAACTTGACAATGGAACTCGGATGGTATGACATACTTCATTGAGTCATTCAACGTAGTTCCCTTACTCACTACATGATGTTTTGTTAGATTTTTTTTCTCACATTTTTGCTTTGTTCATACATTTTGTATACATTCATTTAATATTGAAAGCAATCAAAATATATTTTTTTATGGTTTTAACTGCATAATAGCACTAGATTAACAGTTGTGAAATCTACTTATAAAAATTTATATGTGAATAAGAAAAGTCACAAATGAAATAAAACACATCATTGAGTTTAAGTTACTATGATAGCCGTTCATTAATCACAGTTGATTGCAGCATATGCAATATTACACTTTTGTTAGAGGATGTTTTGCCATATATTTATGAAATGACAGGTTTAGGGTTAAGAACATACCTGCTTCTTCAGCTGTCACTGTGATGTTGTGCCAGCCTGCTGTCTCCCTGTCTAAGATCTTCCCCAGGGTGATTGCACCAGTCACTGCATCAATGTTGAAGGTCTGTTCCTGATCTGTGCTCTGATCTATTAAAAATCTAGACAGAGGGCAGGGGATGTCAGTATATGTACAAGTTGCAACATAAAATACAAAAAGATTTATGGGGTAAGGGTTCCCACCAACCATCTAAAAATGTTTCCATAACCATTAATATTATTTTGCCATTAGAAAGTCAGACTCAAACTGAATATGCATAGCTAGCTACATTTGATGTTTTAAATGTTTATTTTGAGCATAACTTTGTATAATTAGGTTGGGATAAGGAATTTATCACACGTTTTTTACTGTGATGCACGGTAATTAATCGCTATATAGTGTGTAGTGGTAGTTTTGTCCATCTGAATACTTCCTGTTTTATTTCTAAATGAATCGCTCAAAAAATACTAATAATTGTTTTCTTTAACACTACTGATCCCAAATCCAAGTTCCATATAACCTTGACGAATGCAAATAAAGAAAAGGTTTATCTCTTTTATGACAGATAAAAATCATATTACCCAACATATGGCTGAAAGAATGAAGTCTTCAGGGATCTTTACAAAATATGAAATGAAACATTTCTACAATAGACAATTCCTGTGCCCATAATTGTATTCGGGGCAAGTAAAGTGACCCATTTTACCAAATACATTAGTCTCAAAATCTTGCTCCAATATTCTGGTAGAGTATGCTCTTCAACCCTGATTTAGGCTATAACCTCTGGTAGAAAAGGTGACCATGGATTACATTGACGAAGCAATACCTGTGGTACCTTTCATACAGATAAGTGATCTTTCAAATTGATCATAGCTCTTGAGTCATCTGTAAGGTTCTCTTTCCAACCTTCATTCCCCTAGGATTGCAGATGAGGGATTTTCAGAACTAAGCGGCATCATAGGGCATCCGCTACAAGTCCGCATCTCACCGGAATGCATGAACGCTCTCTAACACTGGAGGGCCTCATCGTTCCTCCGAACAGACTGGGATGAGTTGTTTCAAGGAAAGGTGTGACAACGGTCATGTCCCTCATGGACTGGGGGGCCATATTCTAAGGCAGAACAGTGAAAGGAGTTAGGAAGCCAGCACTGAGGAAAGAGCACAAACTTTTTAAAGCTATTGATCCTGGTTCTAGCTCTGAGACACCTTGTGCAATTTCTCTACAATCATTATGTATTGACCAGATTGGACAATACAACAACTTCACCTGTTGGCGAAGAAGCTGATCATATGGGGCAGCATGAACTTCCTATCAATGCACAGGACTCATGTTCCAGGAATAGCAAACAGGGGAGCGGCTTTACTTTCCAGAGGGAACCCACTGTATGGGGAATGGAAACTTCATCCCCAGGTAGTTTCGACGACATGGCAGAGCTTCGGCCGAGCCGCCTTAGAGCTCTTTCCATTGTGCAACAACGTGCAGTGACTCCTTTCTTCTCTCTAGCATGTGACGATGCACCATTGGGTGCTGATGCTCTAGCCCACGAAGGGTCAGACACACTACTGTACACCTTCCCTCTGTTAAGTCTAAACGAGCCAACATTGCGGAGGCCATCATATAAGGATCCTAATAGCACCACACTGGCTGAGGAGACTGTCGGTAGTGGAGATCGCGCAGCTGATCTACGACAAGCCATGGCCACTACCAGCATGCAGGGGCCTTTTCGCTCAGGTATGAGGCGAGATATTCCAGCCCTCCTCGCAGAGGCTGTCTCTCTGGGCCTGGACCATGAGAGGATGAATTTAACCGCAGTGGGGTCACCTCTGCCCCTGTCCCTTACTTATGTTCTGTTTCGAATGTGTTATTTTCCTTGCTAGACCTGCTGGACAAGGGCAGAGCTTTTTCCACAGTGAAGGTTTATTTTACTCAATCTCACTCAACTAGAGGGATAGCTATGTCCTGGGCTCTATATTTAAGGGTAGTTCCATCCAGGAAATTTGTGCAGCGGCAAGCTGCTATTACCGCACACCTTTGTGAGGTTCTATAGCCTGGATGTGACAGAACCTTCTTTGGCCCACTTGATCCTGGGAGCTAGTGGACTGATCAGCTCTTAAACTCTGGGGTTAGGCTATTCCACTGTAGAGCTGGATTTTCTGAGCTATACGGATTGGAGGTTAAACACTTCAGTTGTGTCAAGGAGGTTTATTTCAGATTGTAGGCACCAAGGTCTACTTCGTCAGCATATTGGCAATACGGGAGTGGTCGATATTCCATAGTGAGATACCAAACGAAAAAACAAATAATAATAAGCTTGTGTTCAGTGCACGAGCGTTAGTTAATGTGCATTTGTGCTAGTTGCCTTGTTTTGTTCACTCTTTTGCGCTCTCTCTCTCTCACTCTTTCTCTCTCTCTCACTCTCTCTCTCTCTATATATATATATATATATATATATGTATATATACTGTGTTCATGTATATAGAGCGAGATTTCCTTTTAGCTAATAGTGCTAATTGATGTGTGCAATTTGTTCTGCGTGGCTGGTCATGTTAATGTCTCTTATCACGCTAGATCACTGCTATACACTGATTAAAAACGTCTGCAAAGTTCTCTCACACCTGGCAGTCGGGAAATCCGACCAGGCCGCCATTTTGTTATTGCCCAAGTACTTGTGCAGGCTCAAGCAAGAAGTTCCGGTCAGCAGAGAAGTGGCAAACTGGACGGACCAATCAGCGGCTGCGCTCCAAGACGCACTATATGACACAGACTGGGAAATGTTCAAATGCAGCTCTGATAACATCAGCAAGTTTACAGATGTAGTTACGGGATTTATTGGGAAATTAGCTGATGATTTAATTCAGAAAGCCACTATCAAAATATTT
>JAOUQX010000014.1:5727053-5744540 GCA_028566295.1 Liobagrus marginatus
TCGCATCTTCCTCTTCACAATACCCCATAGATTTTCTATGGGGTTAAGGTCAGGCGAGTTTGCTGGCCAGTTAAGAAAAGGGATGCCATGGTCCTTAAACCAGGTACTGGTTGCTTTGGCACTGTGTGCAGGTGCCAAGTCCTTTTGGAAAATGAAATCTGCATCTCCATAAAGTTGCTCAGCAGCAGGAAGCATGAAGTGCTCTAAAAATTCCTGGTATATGGCTGCGTTGACCTTGGACCTCAGAAAACACAGTGGACCAATACCAGCAGATGACATGGCACCCCAAACTATCACTGACTGTGGAAACTTTACACTGGACCTCATCAACATCGATTGTGTGCCTCTCCTCTCTTCCTCCAGACACTGGGACCCTGATTTCCAAAGGAAATGCAAAATTTACTTTCATCAAAGAACATAACTTGGGACCACTCAGCAGCAGTTCAGCTCTTTTGTCTTTAACACACTTCTGACGCTGTCTGTTGTTCAAGAGTGGCTTGACTCATGGCATATGAGTCAGATCAGCTGATATAGACTGATTTTGCTGGAGGCAGGCTTGACTACAAGGCCAATCTTGTACAAGAACAATCACCTACTGCTCCATTCATTTGTCAAAGCTGTAAAGTGATTCCCATACTATATGCACAACTTTCTTGGGATAGATCAACAGCAATCAAGGAGTGGAGATGGATCAATCAAAGGTGAAAGCTGTGATAGAATGGCCTAGAACCACAACACAGTTAAAGTGCTACATAAATTCGTGGATTTTACCGTTGGTTCAGCATTATTGCAGCCCCAATGACTTCATTCAAAACGGGAAAACCAATAAAGCTACAATGGACAGGCAAAGCTCTGGAAGCTTTTGAAAACAAGTTTACCCCGACCCCATTCTCAAATAACATGATGCAGGTCTTCCAATTGTCATCGAATGAAGATGGTTTTTACTGTACTATATCCCTGTGTGTTCTACACCAGGAAGTTGATCTTAGCAGATTGGTATCAGACTTCTTGCTATCAAGGCAGCACTAAAAGTGAGAAGACATTGGTCAGAGGGAGCTGTTGGTTCTTGTTTTTTACAAGGTTCAACTTTATGGTTATTTATTGACCAAGCAGAAAAAACAGCAAGGCAGATGCCTTTTCTAGGAGGTATAAGATATCCCATCTCTGACCCATTAAGAACCTATTCTCCCACCTTTCCTTGTTATCACACCCTTCCAATGGGACATGATGAAGGAACTGCAGTGTGAGCAACAAGCCGACCAACCGCCATCATGTCCACCTAATAAACAGTGTATTCCACAAATCCTTTGATCAGGCCTCACTCAATGGGTCCACACCTCTCTCAATTCCGGACGTCCTGAAAAGATGTCATGAATTTTGTAAAGTGTTGCTCTGTTTGCACTCAATCTAAACACCTAAGGACCTACCAGCAGGGCTATTGGAACATCCATCTTTTCTTCAGAGACACTGCTCCCACTTTTCATATGATACGAACTACCAAGTTACAATAGAACTTACCAACTACCAAGGGTTTCACAATCATCCTGACCATCATAGACTGTTTTTGTTTTTTTTTTTCAAATCCTGCCGCCTTGTCCCCCTTACGGGCCAATCCTCTGTCCGTCACAATTTCAGGATATATGGAATACCAGAGGACGTTGTGTCAGACTGTGGGCCCCAATTCATTTCATGAGTTGGCCAGGAATTTTGTAAACAGCTGGACATCATTCTCTGGATACCATCCAGAGGTGAATAGGCAAGTAAAATGACTGAACCAGGATATTGAAGGTACCACAGGTCACACTACAGCCCCAAACCAGAGAGATGGAGCTATTTTCTCCCATGAGCTGAGAATGCACAGAACTCCCTCACTCATTTGTCTCACTCAGAATTAAGATCTCAACTCATTCCCATTTTAGGCTATGAGCAACCAATGTTCCATTGGTCTGGTAAACCTTCTATAGTGTCAGCAGTGGAAGAAAGATTGAGAAAGAGTTCTAGGGTGTGAGAAAGTGCTCATGTCAGACTCCAGCATGGCATCTGGGCCCATTTACATTTACAGCAGATTTAAGCCGAATGATGGATGCACCCCCACCCTGACTACCGACCCGGGCAGAGGGTCTGGTTATCCACAAGGGATCTTGACTCTGGCTACCCTGCAGAAAGCTCAGCCCAATTTATGTAGTCCCGTGTCGCATACAACGACAAAATCGAATATCCTACAAACTTGAGCTCCTGCCACTTACCGCATCCCTCCTCCTTTCTGTGTGCCTCTGCTGAAACCATACCACCCTGTACCTGAGCATGAAGTCACTAAATCAGGACCACCTCCAACTCTACAGATTGATCGGTCACCAGCCTATCTGATTTAACTTCAGTATTTGGTGCATTGGGAAATCTATGGCCCAGAGGATAAGACAGTGGTAGTTGCCAGAGACATACTAGATCCCACGCTGTTTCATGATTTTCCCCAAACACACAAAGGAGACGATCTCGTTCAGGGGGTCGGGGTGTGGTTCTGCAAGATTTCCATAACAAACAATCCTCCAACTACCAAGGGAACACTCTCTTAATTACCTCTCCACTCACCATGCTACTTCCTGCACAGTCCTTTCCGGGTTTCAGCTTTATAAGATAGAAGCTAACATGCAAACAATGCAAAGTATTATTAGTCTAGCCTGTTAACATAATCTAACTGAGCAGATGATGGTTAGGGCCTTGCTCGGGGGCCCAGTGATGGCAACCTAGTGGTGCTGAGATTTGAACTTCCCTGCCATCTGCGCATTCCCATTTGCTGCATGAAATTGTGTTTCAAAAAAATCACGTTCGTTATTGTATTATTATGCGCTTTCTACTGTAATATTTACTCACCTGTGACTTAGACATGGGGTATTCTGATTATCTCTCGTTTGAGCCTAGCTCTGCCTGAGCTTTCATGAGTTTTGGAAAAGGTGTGGCTTTGGAAATTGATTATGAAGGAAGGGCAGGTGTTCTGCAAATTTACAAGTCTATGACAAGAACTTTACATAATGTGGAAAATCCAGTGTTCAGCTGAACCTTTTAATTGTACAAAAAAAAAAAGTGACACAAAGGTTCTTGGAAATCCGATAGAATCCAACTAATCAGACTGGCTTTTAAAATCCTGAAAGTCCTTCGTCTTTTGCATGTCATATACATAAGACATTCAGCCAGTGGTGCGTAGGCGTAATGTCTAAATACTAAATCCCAGGAGATTCAGGCCAACTCAACACAGCCATTTACACACTAAGGAAAACCTAAAATGCCATTCAGGCTTCAAATCTTTTCAAACTAAGGAAGAAGCCAAAGTACCAGGACAAAACCCCAGAGCACTAACTATACATAAGGAGTAGGTGAGATTCAAGCCCTTAGTCCTTGGAGGTACAAGGAGGAGGTACATGAAGGAGGTACATTGTTACCACCTGCCATTCACCTCCCATCAAGTTCAAGTTCTCTGTTTATTCGTCACATGCACATCATACGTAGTTCAACAGGCAGTGAAATGCTTAGATGACTGGCCGAAAAGTCACGGTAAAATGGAGGGAGGGAGGATGAGAGAGAAAGTGTATAGCGGAAAAGAAAGTTTAGTTGCCACCTACTTACACTAAGCCTTGAGAAAGTATTGGGTCTTGGAAGTAAGCAATAAATAGCTGCAGGGCAAAGATGTTTTTCAGACATGCCTAAATGCCTCACTTTGTCTTTGAGATTTTGTCACATAAGATTTAATCAGCAGGATAGTATTGTAAAGGGCAGAGATATGAAGATAGACTGAGTGTTGAGAAGACAAATGTTTCAGTTTACTCTGATATAAAATAAAACAAGACTCATCTTTGTCTCCGTTACCACTTTCATTGCTCTGTCTTCCTATGGATTAATTGGATTGGTTTCCCAAAAAGAATAGAGGAAAAAATATTAGAAAATAAATTACAATCGTAGCCACTTTCCTTTCCCCATCTGTCTTATTCCAGGGAACCTGTGTCTAAATTAGATCTGTCCCACTCTCATGTCTGCATCTTTCTCCACCCCAAAACCGCACCCCACCCCCGACTCTCACACATTTTGTCTTATAACTGGTCATCCATTCATTGGTCTTTGCAAGGTATTAATGATTATTCTGAGGTGATTGTAGGAGAGTGGACTATCCATTTAGCCACTGTCACTTCTCAGTTAGTTGTCTGGAAACTAAAGCAAAAATTACAATCATGTTTAGTTATGTAAGATTTAAAAGATAAAGAAAAATGGATACACATAAGAAAGGGAGTATTTACTATGTGGACAGATGCAATAACATTTTGCCTCATTTGCTGCTTATTTGTGTATGCTCAAATGCCCTGAGAGTGTGTAAATACTCATTTACTAATGTCATTCTGACTTCATTTCAAATTTCCTTTGCCACTGCTCTCTCACTCTCCTGTATTCAGGTCTAATTCAGAAGCCTGTGAACAAAAGAGTAGCTATCAGAGCAGATATCCAGATCCAGATTAATACCATATCTGAGAGCAAAAGGCAATTCAGCACTAAGCAACTAATTAAACTTATTAGTCATTTTCCTCATCACTTGCATGTTAAATGCCATTTCTGAGCTGACAAGCCAGGAATCAGCATTTAGTTTGCGTAACTGCAAAGCTCTTTTATTCTTTCCCGTAGCACATTTTGATTTTGATTAAAAGCATAATGTAGCTAAATATTTATATTTAGCAAAAATATTTAGCGTAACAATGCATTTTGTTTTTAAAAACATTATTGAATCTAAACATTCAGTGAAATCATTTATAAAATTCTTAACATTTACATTTCTGGCACCTGGCCAGATACCCTTAAACAGAGCGACATAAATTTATCTCTCCAAATGAGCAGTTGAGGGTTAAGGTTGTTGCTCATGTACCCAGTATTGGCAGTTTACTGGTGCTGGGATTTAAACATTCGATCTTCCAATCAGCAATCCATGATCGTATTATATTATTACACTAATTAATCATAACATTATGTTATGAGATGTTACTGAGAGGTGAGGTTAATAACACTGATTATCTCCTCATCATTGCACCTGTTAGTGGGTGGGATATATTACTGTTAGTGGGTGGGATATGTTACTATTAGTGGGTGGGATATATTACTGTTAGCGGGGGGATATGTTACTGTTAGCGGGTGGGATATATTACCGTTAACGGGTAGGATATATTACTGTTAGCAGATGTGATAGGTTACTGTTAGTGGGTGGCATATATTACTGTTAGAGGGTGGGATATATTATTGTTAGTGGGTGGAATATATTACTGTTAGCGGGGGGGATATGTTACTGTTAGCAGATGGAATAAATTACTGCTCTTGTGGGGTTTTCTCGGTCTGCAGTGGTCAATATCTATAAAAAGTAGTGGTCCAAGAAAGGAACAGTGGTGAACTGGCGACAGGGTCATGGACAGCCAAGGCTCATTGATTCGCATAGGGTTTGAAGGAAACCCCCCGTCACAACTTAGGGTCTGCTGCTAACATCTTGCTTCCAGATACGACAGCACACATTCAGGGTTTTAGATTCCATGCCTCGATGGATCAGTGCTGTTTTGAGAGCAAAAGGTGGACCACCACAGTTTTAGGGAGGTGGCTATAATGTTATTATTGACCAGTGTATGTATTTTGTTGCTGAAAAACCTTTATGTAAATTGTATTATAGGTTACAAAAATTGGATTAAAAAAACTCTTTCATCTTAAGATTTCTAAAGTTTAATGGGTGTGTGTGTGTGTGTGTGTGTGTGTGTGTGTGTGTGTGTGTGTGTGTGTGTGATGGCCAACTCTCCTAAAAAAATATCGTATGTCCATCTAACCGTCTCGTTATTATCATCAACATGAACACTATTCCTGTTAGCTAGCGAAATGCAGAAAATATAGACTTTGGATTAAGGACATGTATCATAAGTAAATTTTACTTGTTCAAAACCTGGTTTTGTTTTGGGCTAGCTTTCAGGGATTTGGATTATGCACTACATGTATAGTTCACAGCTCTATTAAAAAACAAGGTGAAAGTTTAAATATAATTTTCCTTGCTTGAATGTTCAAATTACATGTGAACAGATTTTGATATAAATTTCCTTTACGGTTCTATTGTATGGTTGCTTTTAAACCTTTTTAAATGAGTTTCAATGAGGGCTTATTGTCTCAAAACGTTAAAATGTTTCCTGTGAATTTCTCAACCTTATTGGTTGGTATAAAACCAAAAGATAAGCTTGTACAGAGAAAGTCTGTATAAACTTAATAGATTTCAAACCATTTAGTGAAATACGTTTATTATAGCTGTACTATTTATTTTTTAAAGATAATATGGTCTCAAGCAACTTCTACTCATTTCAGTACTAAAACACCTGCGACTATGGTCCAATTAATACAAAAATGGACAAATCTCATTACTGTAACAACGTTTGCTTATCCTTGATAATTAAATGAAAAGCTGTTCTGCAAGCTCAAGCATTTACAGCCCACCATGCTGGGTCTTGAACTGCAGCTCTCCATCATAGTGTGTAAAGGTCACTTTGATGATCAATGACTAATACAAGCAGAAAGCTAATTTGTTCACCACAAAACTTACCTATCTCATTATGGGCTCTCTAGCTCATCAATCAATTTACTTTCGATTGAGCAGTTTGTCTCTGAGCCTATTTTTCGAGATTTTCCTCTTCTGGTACAGCTGTGTGTAAATCCTGTTGCTTTGAATGTGTCTCCAGAGGGCTATAATCTGCAAAAACCTCCTAAATGTGGAAAAAGGCTAGATTTTCCAAGCTTATCTTTGCTCTTCTCTCTGTTTCTGCTGCGCTAGTTAGAATTGAAGCAGAATGAGAATGCTTCCAGAGAACACAGCACAATTATACTCAAGGTACAATCATTTTTTTATTCCAGTGTATAGCAAGTAAAGTATAAGCTTGCTAAAGACAACCTTTTACTCTCTCTGGTAAAGAATATTTTGGTATTTCCTGTTTTTTCAAGTGTAATATGCATTATCTAGGGGACATAAAAATGAGATCAAATGATCTATTTTTGCTGTTGTGGAAAACTGCAATTTTTTTATTAGTCTTGTTTGTTCTGTTCACAAAATAACCCTGATTGTACTGACATTGATGGAGCAACATAACAGGGATGAGGGGCATTGGGGTAGCAGAGGGGTGTTTGGGCTGACATTTGAAATTCCCTGGTATTGTGGTATTTGCAAATCATCTGAATCTTAGCACAATGCTAAAACAGTATCTCAGTGACTTCAAAAGCAGATTTTACAATTGTAAATGATCGTGCTTTTTTTTTTTGTTTTTTTAGAGTTGGTGCAAAAATGCCACTGCAACTTTTGTTAATTGTGGTCTAACTATTTTGATGACGACCGAGAGGGCTACATCTGTTTTGTTAGCAGACAGTTCTGTCTTTGTATGTGATTTATGAAGGTACTGTGTATTGTTTACCCCAGGAGTTCAGAGCCAAGGCTCATTCAGTCTGAGCTAGATTTTTCAGTCGAGCAAAAACTTGAACAGAATGTCTCTATGAGCATCTTTGTAATAGTTGGGCTACATACAGCACAGATTTCAACAAAATATTTTATCTGTCATCACTGGCTCTTCCAAAATCATTGGTTTGCATCTTCCATGAAAACCAGCGTAATTGTTCTTTGCTACACTGTGACATAGGTCACTTACCCACCTGAGCAAATATATCACAAATTTAGCAGAGTGTAACGTCCCGCCCCCGTTCCCCGGAGTACTAGCGCTTCCGGGGCGCGATGACGTCACTTCCGGGTACCGGGGCTAGCGCGACCAAGCACTTCCGGGTCGCGGTGTATTTAAGGAGCGCGACCCATAGAGGGAGCGCGCAGTATTGTTTCCCAAAACGTACTAAGCCGGTAACCTGTGTATTTTGCTCTCTCTCTAACAGACTGAGAGCTGAAAGCCTGCCAAGCCTTGTTCACAGTCCCTGCTGGATACTGTTCAGCCTCAAGCCACTGCCACCTGGATTCCTGCACCCAGTTTCACTGTTTGCTCACGCTATGTTCTCTGTTCTGTTTTGCCTCACCTGTTCAATAAACCACTGCAAACGGATCCTTCTGTTCTCCCAGACTCTGTGTTACACAGAGTGTCAAGATAAGTTATTTTAAAGTTATTTATAAGTAAGTTTTCATAAATCAGTTATAAAACAATCTATGGATTTGCTGTAACTGCTGAGCCACATTCCTTTTTACCAGAAAGGAATAACGTGTACAGAAGTTATTGTTTTTAAAAGTACTTATCAAGTAATATCAAAAGTGAAAGGTAAATGTCAATGCATTGTTTAATTATCGGTGCATTGTTGTATATATGCTTTATAATATACTATATGATATATATATTTTATATTTGTTTATATTATACCTTTCGCCTCTGAAGCAACCTAGTGAATATTCTGGACAGTTATTCATATTAACAGTTATCCTAGTGAATATTATGAACAATCTGTGGAATTAATAGCTTTTACAATGTTATCAAACCTATAGAAATTGAACCACTGACAAAAAAGACAGTCATAAGCATGTTCATTTTTTTATTTAACACTCCTACCATACCTAACTAACATAGAAGTAAACATCTATGTGTATCCATTCAAGCAGATTTGATTCAAGTGGTCTGTAAATACCGATGTCAGGAAGAAATTCCAACCAAACTATCAAAATATAGTAAGAGTTTTAAGGAATCTTAAAACTCACCAGACGCAAGTGACCGGTGTCATCTGACATTTCTAGCTCGCGTCCAGTGAAGATTCACTGTGTAGGCTACGTTTTTGAGTGTTGACCAACATCATTTCCAATGCGTTCGAGATGTATCCACAAGGCTATGCCAAATAACTGGGCATATACATAAAAAAAAAACATTTACATGACCATACTTCATAATTACGCTTAAGCTCTAAAATCATAAAGAAATAATGGAAAATTGCAGAACTTTATGACACATGACCCTACAAGAGTGATTACTGCTAGGCAGATAGGTAGTCTGTTACCTGCAAAAAACCAAAAACCTTTCAGAAAAGAAAAAAAAATCATCCTCTGAATACCGTAATTACCTTCTGCTCAAGGACCTTGACACAAATGTAGTGGAGTAAAAAGGTACGATATTTGTCTTTCAATTGTAGTCTATCAAAAGTTCCAGGGCTTTTAAGAGGTTTTAAAATGTAATTTCATTAAGTCTGTGGCAGTTATTCATCCTTCTTTCTCACAAAAAAATGAGCCTGGCAAAGTCCTGCACCCATGATGTTTGTGCAGCAAGCCTGCAGAAGGAGAATGCTTATTCGGCAGCTGTCCGGATCTAGTGCTTTAGTGACAATTGCTCTCCAAAATCTTTGCCTTCCCCCAGGGTGCTCGAGAAGACTTCCCTGAAACGTCTAATGTAGCGAAAGTCATGTCAGACACCAAAAAGATCCCCTACCCATTTTGTAAGTTTATCCTCATGAACGATCTAGAATTTTCAAATTCGAGCTCAAAATTCAAGGAGCTCAATTTTGGTCTCATTCTTTGGTCTCATGCAATGACCACACTGCATTCCCCCAAGACTTCTCTGAATCATTCAGATGTTCATTGGCAAACTTCAAACAAGACTGTACATGTGCAGGATCTCAATGCATTATGGCGAAATGTGTTACCAATGGTTTTCTTGGTGTCTGTGGTCCCAGTTCCTTTGAGATCATTAAAAAATCCCCCGTGTAGCTTGTATTTCTTCCATTTTCGAATTATCACGTCAACAGTGGTCTCTTTCTCACCAAGCTTTTTGCTGATGGTATTGTAGCCCACTCGAAGGTTGTGCAGCTCTACAGTCTTGTCCTTGACATAATTTGACAGCTCTTTGGTCTTGTCCATGGTGGTGGAGATGTTTGAATTGAAGAGATTGATTCTGTGACACGTGTCTTTTATACACAGAATGAGTTGAGATCCGGAGTACTTACCTAAAGAGATAGGGCAAATTTGTGTGCCTCATGGGCACATAACCCTCCTATGAGGGTCAGGATTCTTACTGGTTGGAAAGGGATCAAACACATTTCACTCAGTCAAATAAAATTTGATATATAGCCTTTCTTTAATATTTGTTTTCAGAATTTGTTTTGTTGGTATTCTGACTCTCTTTGTAAAAATAAACCTCCCATAAAAATTCTAGACCTTTCATTTCATTATAAAGGGATACACTATTAGTATAGCGTGGTCGTATGTGTTGTTTTCTATTTTATGCGCCATATTTGTTTTCTTTTTGGGGCTTGATGAGTTTGGCCTTTAGTGTTTTAATTTGTATAGGATGCCTCTGTCTTGTTTTGAGCCTCTCTCTTTTACCTGCAGCAGCCTGACTGCTTGTCTGTGGTGTCTTATTGAAGTCAATTTATGGACTATCTGGAGGTGTTTCTAATGGTTGAGTGCCCACCTATATTTGCTCTCTTGATCCTCTCTGATATGCTTACATTTCTTTCTCTTTTTCCTCTCTTCTCTTTTACTCAAATACTTTGTTTAATTTTTCTTTCCTCAACACGTTTCCACTTTTGTCTCTCCTGTCTTAGAAATTTTATCCTCTCTGGGTACTGATTTTCCTATATTATATTTGCCTATACTAAGCAATGTCCCTGACTATTTTTCTTAAGCCCAGTGTTCCCTCTGTCTTATGTGACTGGCCCATCACCACCCTCAGACAGAAAATCTTATAGTGGTGACATCTGACGGTGTTGACATTTTAGGCACTTCTTTCACAAAACAAATGGAGTTCATGTAGTAGCCATTTTGTTTTGTCTGTTAATGCTAGATGCTGCTATGCCCTGCTTCGGGAGATTAAAATAAAAAATAAATAAATATATTCCAAATTCCGTAAAAGTTGTATTTTTTATTTTTTTATATTTTTGCATTTTTCATGTTTTTAAAATTTTAATAAAATGAAAACTAAAATACTCAATTCACCTGAGCCAATATTTTATTCATAATAGAACATATTTAACAAAAATATTTAAACTGATAAATTTGACAATTTTATGCAGAACATTAGCTCATTTCAAATTTGATGCCTGCTACAGGTCTCAAAATAGATGGGATGGGTCAACAAATGGCTGAAAAACAAGAACTTTAAAAAGATTCAGCTGGAAGATCGTCTAGCAACTAATTAAGTTATATGCGATGTGTGGATAGTTGCGTTGCGGCAGTAACGATGCCTAGACACAGGCGCAGAAAACATAGTGCTTCTTTTATTGAACACTTAGCACAAAACAATGAACACGCTTCCATAATACGACCACGCAGTGCAGTGAGACTGACACTGATCAACATCACGGTGATAAAGTGCAACCTATTTATCCCCTGTGTGATCAGTGGCGATTGTGCGCAACCTGAGTGGGGTTAACACACACAGACACACACAGTCCATGCCCGTTTTCCCAGGTTCCTCTATGCCACCCTCTGGCGGCTGGCCATAGCGTTTGGGCATGTACACTACACTACAGGTAGTCGTGGACTTACGACCACGATTGGTTCCGACAGACCGGTCGTAACACGATTTGGTCGTAAGTCGAGTAGGCTATATGTACAGTACTGTGAAATGATGTTATAAAAATCTTTAAGTAGTATTTTATCATAATTTTCTTTCATTATTGTTATACTGTATATATCATCATTTTCTTTGTTCATTTTATGCAATTTGTATCATCTCTACACCATTTTGTTTCTTATTTTTACATTCATCAGGTTTATTACTGCAAGTAACTATGGATGCGCGGTGGCTCCGCCCACCGGGCAAACAATTATACTGCTGTATAAAAGCGGCCTGCGTGCCGAAATTCTGTCTGGCTTCTGTTAGTCTGTCTGAAATTAAATTTTGATGGCATCTGTTGTCAGTCATTTTAAATGCTATATAGTTATGTATAATTTAGTTGCATATGTAACGCGCGTATTACGTGTTAGCTCTTAGCATCCCAAATTCTTACCAGGCGCGTTCCCGTGAGTTCTTGGCTCTGTTCCGGTGATCCAAATGTTGTCGTGGTCTTGAAGCACTGACACGGACACAGTTAACCATAATACAGAGGCTCTTTATTTTCTCCACGTGAACGTAAACATACAGCGATGCCGCTCGCATTACCAGGTGACTCTCTCTCTCTCTCTCTCTATCTCTCTCTCTCTCTCTCTTCAATACTTCCGCCTTTCTCTCTCACTCAGTCAAGGAGACTCTGTTCTCGCGATACTATCACTCTGTTCGCATCTAATATTACCTCCTGTTTTCCTCCTTACACATAGTTACTGTGGGTAACTATGGATGTGCGGTGGCTCCGCCCACCGGGCGAACAAATATACTGCTGTATAAAATACAGGTTTGAAAAAATACCATAGGAAGCATTTTCCCAATTGCAAAACATAACATATCAAAATATAAAGTCGAATGGTCGTAAGTTGCATAGGTCATAAGTCGACGACTACCTGTATATCAGAACAGAACTTCGTATTCAAGTTGAAGAAATGAAAGGTATGAATAGAGCTTGTAGATTTGGAAACAGGTGTGGGTGCAGTTAGTTCCTGGGGTAGTTATGGAAATCTAGTCTGAATGGGAGGCTAGTATTCTGGTGAAGCTGCCAGTTCATTGATTCATTATTGATTCATTCATTACATGTATTGGTTTGTTGACGTAAATGAACTACTATCCTTTTGTTGAAGTGAATTTACCACTGCAGCCAGGACTGTATATGCTACATAGATTTTATATAGCCCCAATTTAAATTCAATAACCAAGAAGTAAAAATGTTGTATATACTGGCACAAAGTGTCAATGAAAAGCCATTAAATCAGAATATGGAATAATGGAACAGGAGCATGAAGCTAGTTTTTTATATGAGAAAAATTGTGTGTGCCATGAATCGGGACAGCTTGGAGATAGAAGACAAGGTTATCAGTGGTGCTACATGTATCATTGCAAGCTGTTCAATAAAGCGTTGGTGAACATTATTGGTTCTTCACCGCCATAGAGACATTGTCCTTAGGGACACAGGTTTGATACAGCAAGTCTTAGCTAAGTGGTGAATTGCTCATATCAACCATCTGCTGGCCTGCCAGATTCAATCATTATGACAGACGATGACGGGATTTACAGAACAGCCTTGCTGCGAAAATTCTCTCTCTCTCTCTCTCTCTCTCTCTCTCTCTCTCTCTCACACACTCAATTCAATTCAATTCAATTCTCTCTCTCTCTCACACACTCTCTCTCTCTCTCTCACACACACACACACACACACACACACACACACATAGCATTTGCAGTATTTAACCACTAGCCGATGTATGTTCTATGCACAAATAGAGAAGAAACTCTGAAAGCTGGGGTTTGATCATGTTCGAAATACATAAATGTTTTAGGACCAGTTTTATAAGAAATGGAAACAGCACTCTAAACCTGAGTATTTGTTATTCCTTTATTTTCAAATTTCTACAGAATTTTACACATTCAGCTTCATAGCTCAAGATTTGCTTTGTACTACATTGTACTACAATTGTACTGCATAAAAAATCCTGAAAACAGGAAGCATACCCAATATTAACATAAACTCAGTAAGAGTTTGTCAGTAATATATTCTAACCCAGTGAAATGAAAAAAAAAAACAGTTTAACTAGAGATAGTTCAATACAATGCTGTCAGTGAACAAGTCAGCTGCTTCATTTTTAACCAAACACGTGAAGCAGTGTATTGCATAAATTTTGTGTCCTGTGAGTGCAATGAATGTAATGCCAGTTTGTCCTTTTTTAGCACTACTTTTTAAGTACATTGACTAGTCCTGCATCAAAAGAGCATCATAATTAGTGAAGCTAATGCACCCATTATGAAAGCAATCTTGTAAGAGCTACAGCTTACAATATGAAAATCAATACATTTCATTTGTATGCCATGCAACATTGCTCATTGTCACACATTGTGATAGTTTCGTCTGTAGAAGTCTTTATTGAGTGCAGCTCATACACCCAGACAATGACAAGATACTTAAAATTACTGTCCTTACCTGTCCAGTTTAGCTTTAAAGACGTGAAGCTATTTAAAAACTAAAGAGAATAATACAATAGACTTTAATATTAAAGCAATTTATGAGGCTTTTAAGACAAGTAACAAATTGTGATTTTCTATAGGTATTAATGCTGAAAATACTATTGAGTGCTCTAAATAAGCAGTTTAACACACTTTGAGCCAATTTACAGGAAGTGAGAAAACACAAAAAAATCATCGGCAGACTCATGCCCATAGGTTTGGAGACCCTATAATATTATAGTTAACTTTAATCAGACTACTTGAAGCCTTATAATAAACCCTAGACACCAAACCAAATTCAGGTTTCACGATGTTTAGGAAATATAATGCAGAATCACAGTGTCACTCATCCCTGAAGGGAAGCTGACAGCTTACATAACTCTGCTCTGTAGATATGCAGTATAAGTAGAGTGACCAGTGTAGGACAATAACAAGTATTTCACAATTTAGAAAATATACTGGAGAAATGAAAAAGACTGAACAGTACATAAATACAGGCTCAGAATTAACTCGACACCATAATTAAGAGTTTGACTGTGCAAATTGCATGTGTTGTAGACACATATCAGCATGTAAGCGAGAATATAGCAGCTTAGGGCAAATATAAAAGATACCTGGTAGAAGATTGTATTTTTTTTGCAGTGCAGCTCCAATTTTAACAAATTAAAACAAAGCCAAAAAATTAAACTAAACAACTTGTTTGCTGTCTACACAAATGTGACAACATGACTCCAATTATACAAATAAATTACTAGTTCCAGAGGTTTCAATTGTGTGACCTTGACAAGTACACAAAGTGCATAAACAGTCGCTTACAGAAAAATGTAGCATGCATAAACTTATTCACACATTAGTTTTCTAGCGCTTATCCTGTTCAGGGTAGAATGGGTGTTGAGTCGATCCCAGCTAACTTATGGCGTAAGGTGGGGTACACCCTAAACAATCGCCAGTTAATTGCAGGGCTAACACTTAGAGACAGACAACCATTCCAACACACATCCAATCTTATGGGCAATTATGAGTAGTCAATAGACCTATGCCCAATCGCATGTTTTGGCAGAGGGAGGAAACCAGGGTACCCGGGGGAAACTCACATAGGCACGGGGAGAACATGCACACAGACAGACCCTGGACAGGAATCGAACCTTTGAACTTGCTGTGAGGCAGGAGTGCTAACCACTTTTCCACCCTGCCACTGCTTAAACGTATATTCTTCAAAATATAACAATACAGTTACTAAGAAGCAATAAACATAAGTGGAATTAAAACTACTTCAAACACATGAATTATTAATCAATTATAGTGACATACAGCATTTATACTATAACTGGTTATGCTTTACAACAAGGGCTGTGTAACATCGGTTCCGGACTCACTCCAATAGAGGAAGCACTCACCTAAACAATGAACACAACCCACTTCCGGTTCCTGCCACGTCACTTCCTGCCACATCACTTACTGTCATGTCACTTCCTGTTTTGTTGTGTATATAAGCCATGTGTGTTCCTTTGTTCAGGGTGAAGTATTGTACGTATGTATATACTGTATGTTTGCCAAAACCTTGTTCATGTATGTTAGCTTGTTAAGCCGTGCTCATGTTAAGCCATAGTATCTGCTTTACCTAGCCGTTTACCATGTTTATCGCTTAGTTTGTATCTAGTAACCAGTGCACCTAGCGTTAGCCATGTTAGCACTTCTGTTCTCGTTTACCTTTTGTTCTTCTGGAATCACCGTTTGCTAAATAAAGACTCATCCTACCTGGATCCTACCTGCTCTGCCCCCATGTTACAGGCTGCTTGTATAAATGGGTTAGAAGTACTATCTTTCGGTTTATTTCAAAGATCAGTTACTACATTAGTTGCTGTTGCCATGAATGTGAAAAGACATCTTATTTTGGAATTTCCGTCCATGGCAGAACAGGACCAACAATAGTACTAAAACATGGGGTATGAACTTTAGGCTGAATTTCTCTTAACTGAGACTAGATAGTTTTATGTCATTGACACTTGTATGCATTTCAAATGCTCTAAAGATGCATTTGAACTAATATTTATTTAGGGAAATGTTGCACAACTATTCCTTTCCATATTTTGTATTCAGAGGAAGCATACCATTAACTCTGTAGTACATTACTAAAAACAACAATGTGTGTGTGTGTGTGAATGCATGTTTTACTTTTATTTTGTCATTAATGACATATAAGTGCAACAGCATCAGAGGACATTGGCCCGGCCGTCCGCCGGAGACACGCTACACGTGTGTGTGTTATTGTTTTGGTTTCTGTTGTTCACATGACACATATTCACTGTTCGGACGCCCAACGCACCCACGACCACACCCAAACCTGATCCACCACAGCTGACAATGTTTTTAGTTAATTAACCATGCACACCTGTTAATGTTTAAGTTAAATCACGAGTACTTTAAATGGAGAGCGCTGGAGTATGTCCAGCGTGGATTATACTGAATTGATGTTTATGTTTGGAAGTTTGCTGGGTTGCACGTTAAATAAAATAGTCATGTTCAAGTTACCTGCAAATGGATCTGTCGTGCTTCCTGGTTCGCGTCTCGCCACCCGAACGCAGCCGTTCGGATCAGGCCAGACCTTACAATAAGGTTATAACCCTCATATTAAATATAGAGAAAATATTAACACCCGCTCTTACATTTAGGCCTAGACATTATATTATTATCTACATGACAGTTACCAAAACATACTATATCTAAACGTAATACACAAAAAGTATCAACATTACCACTGTTATCATGTTTTGTCCTAAAAAAAAAGCATTCTGCAGACCGAGGACCTGGGAGCACAGTCAAAGCAGTACAAATAGTAATGTCAATACAGATGCCTCTGGTGTTATATTGCTTGTCAATTGCCTTATCTGTCTATCACAACTTGTATTGATCTTACAAGGTTAACCAGGTGTGAACCAGGGCAGGACACGAAGAATCAGCTACATTGCAATGCTGTTTAACATATACGTAAAGCCCATGCTAGCCACACAAACTGATCATTGTAAGCACTGATCTTTTATCCTTTCTGTTCGAACAACTGGATTCTAAATGACATGGTTTCCAGATCTTTACCGAAGAGAGTAGATAATACAAGCTCAAAAGTCATCACCAGTTGACATCATAGATTTATTTGCATTGAAACATAATGATCATTGCAGAATAGTTGAATAACTTACCGTATTTTCCGCATAATAAGACTACATTCTACGCCCAAATTATAATACCAAAATAGGGGGGGTCGTCTTATAATCAGGGTACAAAAAATGACCCAGTGAAAAAATCGCCAAAAACATGTTAAAAATCTTACCGTGTGCTCACCATTGCTGTATACAGTGCACGCAGCGCAGCCAATCCTGAGCAACGGCCATGCAATCTGTTGCTGAATGATCAGAATATTGTCTTGTCACTGAGCTTCTTTATT
>JAOUQX010000014.1:5756290-5782139 GCA_028566295.1 Liobagrus marginatus
TGGTTATTATTTGTAAGTGTCAGTGTTGTGTGCAGCTACCAGCGTAGCGCTAGCTCCTGGTAGCCTGCTTCCTGTATCCGTGTCCACAAAGGAATAAAGAGACTGTCTACTGCACTACGCCTTGCCTGCTGAGTGTTTAATGCACGCGATCGCCGTACACCGCTCTGCTATACCATCTCGCAGAGCAACTCTTACACTCCACATTTGATGCCCTTTATTTATTAAGCATTTGTTAGGACACTGATGACATATAATTTCTTCTTCGAATGAGATCTGGAGCATGAGAATCACAGCAAAACTAAATTTGTCTTTTTGTGGTTTACAAAAATGTCTTTCTGCTGATTTTGTTTATGTTCAGGTTTATCTTGTTCAGACATGCACCAACATTTTAACACTTTATAAATCTTGTTAAATAGTTGTATTTTAAACGTATTTTTAACACGATATCACGGATGTCTGGAATTCGTGCTATCCTCAGCTTACACCCTCATCACATGACCTCTATTCAAGAACCATTCCACGATCAACGTCGCCTGATTGCTAATCACATATCTTCAATCACTTCAAATAAAACTTGCTTTAAGTAATCTGAACTCTTAAGGTTACTTTGTTCTAGAAGCCTATTTTTTCTTTCAGGTTTGATGTGCACATTCTGCACTGCTTATTAAGGTGTGTTATACCATAGTGGCATTTCTCTAACATTTTAATGGTTAACATCAGCATTGCACTTATTTTCAAATAAACTTAGACTGATAGTTGAATCACAACGACAAGCATCAAATACACTATATGGAAAAATGTGGAGTGTGGAGTGGGTGAGAAGGTCTGGGTGTTCAGCGGGGTTAAGGTTGGAGATCTGTGTAGAACACTCATTTCTTCCACTTTAACCCTAACACACTATGCCTTCATACAGGTCAGGGTCTTTGTGCAAAGGGGCAATGTTTGGGCCACAAATATTTAGCCATACAGTGTAGATAGTTTCTGATAACTTGAAGCCATATTCCTAGAATAGGAAAATAAATGTCTGCGTCTTTCAACTTCTCTCATACTGCATCTCTTTGTGCTGTCACAGGATGAAATAATCACCTAATGCCATCCTGTCTACTACCGCAGTAGTCTAGTTATAAACAGTGCTATTGACAGAACCATTTTTAATGAAAGTTAGTGAAAAGGGGAAGCGAGGTGGCAGTAATTGTTCTAATTGGGAGCGGATCGATGGCCTCGCACAAATCTTGCAGCCACACAGGCCAACTAAAAGCAGGCTGTCACGGATCGCTCACATCCTGTGCACAAACATCCATTCAACAAAGCCGGCACTTTGAAAAGCTGACCAAGGTGGCATGCCATGATTCTAGCCGTCTTTTCACGCAAGTTGGCAATTCTATAAAAATACCGATTCTGACTTTTCCATCACACAGGGACCCTGCTTTGGAAGATCAAATTTTTATTGAAGGGATTTTATCATGGTTTATTCAGACTACGTTTAATAGAATTTTAGAAATATCTAATATTAGAAATGTATGTAATTGATGTGCTTATGCATTTTTTCCCCCTTTGTCATCCAAGCTTGTGGATTTGCTTTAACCTCCTACAACCTGGAGTCCACATGCGTGGACATAAAATGCAGGCCAAACCAAAGCTCGGGTCTTAGGATATTAAACTAAAATAAAGTTTTGCTTATCAAATAAATTTTTTTATTTTTGCTGCAAAATGGGGTCTCATAAGTCTCAGTTTCTTGGATTTAATTCAGTAATTTTTAGGCAAACACCAAGTATGTTGCCCATTCTGTAATGCACATATGGCACAGTATTACAAAATGTGAAATTAAATCCAAATTTATGGAGCGCTTCTCGACCCACTACAGCACAACAACCAAATGCCACACTCTAATCTAGTTGCAGGTGTTTACAAAGTGAGCTTCAATTACATAAAATTGGGTACCACACATTTATTCAAATTAGTTTAGCATCACTTAAGGTAAATATGCCTACCTGTGCAAGAAAGCACAGCTAAGATTTTATTTCAATGTCAAGAGAGTGGTGTTGGCGTAATGTACAAAATAAATTTACATTTAATATTGCTCGGTAAATCAGTAAGGAACTAAATCACATTTGGACACAAATTTCTCAATGCCCACATCAGCATTCTGATCAAACATGACATGAAGACCCCAAGGGATAAATATGGTGCCTGCAGTGAGTTGAAGAAGCAATTAGTTTCTCTCCTCCTTTTAATTACAAGGAGATATGAGTGTCTGCGCCTCTGTTAGATCCCAGTTAACTCTCCCGTTTTATCGTACGTGATGCATATAAAATATTTAGATCTTTGGACAAAAACTGCTGCTTATTTATCTTTGTGTTTTGTGTTTATTGTGAAATATATGTTTCATTTTTTACTGTGTCCAGGTCAGTTTATTTAAGGGCCATTCAACTGAATGGGTACCTTTTTCAAAACAGTATCTAATAACACACATGCTTAACTAGTCAAAAGGTCCAAAATTATATAGAAAATATTTTTTTTTATACATAATTCTTATTTATTTCTCTTGGTTAGTGGTAGCAAACACCAGCGTCTGAGTTAGGTCAATGTACTGGGAGTGCCAAACAGGCCCAGGTAGAAGTGTACAATACATGTGTGCTACAGTAAATTTTTATAGGAATTTTGCTGTTTTACACACACTGATGGAATTTGTGGAGCACTTACTTAAGTGTTAGGCAGAATGTACACTCTGATCACAGTAAGGGTGGTAAATATCTGTGGTAAATAAAATGGTGGAAAACGCAATTGGATCTCAGATCCCAGATCTGAAGGGGAAGATCTCGCCTCCTACCACGCTCTTGTTCTCGTTGGACGAGACTTCTGCCAAGACTGCCTTCTACAAGGAAAAGCTTGAAGGTTCTGACAAAGCTCCTCGCAAGCTCCACAACATCTTTTCAGCACTTCTCAACCCTCCAGCTCCACCTGCTCCTTCCTTTCCTTCTTTTTTATGAAGAAGGAAGAAGGAGATTATGCCTCCTTCTATGATGAAAAGATTATGGAAATCTACAAGATTTCACAGGACTCTTCCTCTCTGTGTCTTTTTCAACAGTTTTCAACTCTCACAATACAGGAGATTCAAGAAAGCATCCTGTCCTGCTTTCCTACCACCTGTCCACTGGATCCAATTCCCTGTACATTGCTCCAGACCATCTTGCCTGACCTTCTGCCCTTCATCTATATGATTATAATCATCAATGGTTCACTGTCATCCGGTCAAGTTCTGACTTCCTTCAAGAAAACACGGGTTATTCCCATCTTTAAGAAGCCTACACTGGATTCCTCAAACATCAGCAACTACAGACCGATATCACTTCTCTCTTTCCTTATAACCAAAATACTTGAACACTCTGTATATAATGAATTGTCTTAATCTCTCACAGAACCAACTGCAAGATGCCCATAAGTCTCGCTTTAAAGCAGCACACTCCACAGAGACTGCCCTCTTGGCAGTCAATGAAAAATGTTATGCTGCCAGATCAGCCAAACTGTCCTCAGTACTCATCCTGCTTGACCTGTCTGCTGCATTTGATATGGTCAACCACAAGATTCTCCTGACCACAGTCAAGAGTCTTGGAATTTGTGGAGCAGCATGGCAATGGTTTGCTTCAAACTTTGACGGACGTTCATATCAGGTATCATGGAGGAGAGCAACATCTGCACTACACAGACTCTGTACTGGTGTCCCACAAGGTACTTGGTCCCCTCCTCTTCTCCCTCTATGCCCACTCTCTTGGTAAAGTCATTTCCTCACATGGGTTCTCTTACCACTGCTACGCTGATGACACTCAATTTATCTTTTCCTTTCCTCCTTCAGATACCTCTGCTTCTGCCCGGATCACAACATGTCTGTCACACATTTCATCGTGGATGGCAGATTGTCAGCTGAATCTCAACTCCAGCAAAACTGAACTGCTCTTCATCCCACATAATTCATCCCCATGCCAGAATCTCGTGCTCTCCTTGGATTCCACAATCACTCCGTCAACTACTGCTCACAACCTTGGGATAATCATGGGAAATCAGCTGTCTTTTTCTACACGTTACTAATCTAACCTGGTCCTGTCTGTTTATCCTTTACAACATCAGAAGGATTCCCCCATTTCTATCAACACAGGTCACTCAGATACTTGTGCAGTCTCTGGTCATTTCCAGACTAGACTTCTGAAACTCGCTCCTGGCAGGTCTACCTCTGAGTGCCACCTGTCCTCTACAGATGATCCAGAATGCTGCACAGAATGCAGCTGCATGACTTGCTTTCCTTGTTTTCCAAAGTTCTCTCACACGACCCCGTTACTGCACTCTTTTCACTGGCTTCCAGTAGCTACTCCTGCCCCAAGGACGTCATTTCCCCGGCGCCGAGCGTGCCTCGGCGACGTCGCCAACGCCGGAAACAAAAGACGCACACTCAACCTACGGACGCGCACGAGCCACGCCCCCGCCAGCCCGCCAAGACGGCCGCTCCCCCTGAGTCTACTTACCTGGAAGTCGAGGGGTGTTTGGCGGGTGTGATCCAGGGAGAGCGAGACGTGCAAGAGTACGTAGCTGAGTTCGTGGAGCAGGTGACCCAGGCAGAGCTGCATAGAAAGGATCTCGGAGATGTGTTTTGTAGCGGACTGGGCGAGCCATACCTCAGCGACCTCATGCTGTACAGGTACGAACACACACCACACGCTCTAATCAGTATGTTGAGGTCTTTCAGCGCCAAGTCATGTTGCTGAATTGACTCACGTTGCTGAACCGAATCCTGTTGCTACTCTGAATCCTGTTGCTACTCTGAATCCTGTTGCTAGTCTGAATCATGTTGATAGTCTGAATCATGTTGATAGTCTGAATCATGTTGATAGTCTGAACCATGTTGATAGTCTGAATCATGTTGATAGTCTGAACCATGTTGATAGTCTGAACCATGTTAATGACGTGCACCATGGGCTTGGCTAATGGCCGTGCTAGGCGCTCCCCCCTCTCGCTGCCCAGCCAAATCCACCATCGACCTCAGACTCGCTGGTCCCGTCGCTCCCCCGTCAGGCCTCGCCGTGCCCTTTGCTCCCCCCTCCTAACGCTCTTCCGCGTTAATGCACCCCACGGCCCCGGCCCTCCCCCATGTCCCGCCGGAGGTGATGGGGGTTTAGGATTGCGCACCCGGAGTATGCACTTTGGGGGGGGAGGGACTGTAACATGCCAGGACGTTGGAGACGCCACGCGCATGTCTGTGTTGTCACCGTTCACATGCCCTCACGTGTCACTGCCCACGCATGCACACACCCACAGCCACGCTCACAGTTAACTACGCGCACCTGTTTATGTTTAATTAGCCTAATTATGTTTAGTTTAAAAAGGGGACGCTGGCGCAAAGCGAATGCAGATCATTTTGAGTTGTGGAGTTTGTTACTGGGTTGTTTATGGAATTGTGCACTAATAAAAGGATGATGTTTTGTCAGCCCGCATCTGGACCTCGCTCCTTTCTCTATTCGCGTCTCGTGATCAGAGGTACACCCTTTGGTTGCAAGGTAGTACCGTTACAAACAAATTTTATTTGGGGGAAAAAAACTTTATATAATTATACAATATACAGTGCCTTCAGAAAGTATTCAGACTCCCTTAACCATTTAAAAATTTCTTCTTTATATATTAGTCATCATGAATATTAAAAAAACTGTGTCTGTTATAGTTTCTATCAGAGTGATTTGATAATGTGAAGTCCAATTAATTAAAACTTCATCACATTACACGCCATCACATTACAAATTCAGCTCTCTACTGGAGTCTCCCAAATGTCACTGGATTAAGTGTCACTAGTGTTACCTGGGACTCAGGTATAGTACTTGAATGTGGATGCAATACTACAGAACTGGACTGAGAGAGGTTATTATATTGCCACTGTATTTTGCGGGTATTGATATTTATAGTGTTTCAAATGTATTAGGCCAAAAATATTCTCAGCATCACATATTCCATTTACGAAGCATCATATTGTTCATCAACAGCACATATTGGAGCATCTGCTACTTTTTATTAACACTTTTCTGGCAAGCGGATTTTTCGGTCATTAACGATTACAATACATATAAAATTATCAAATGAGAAAATATGCTCACATTGTCAGTTAATGTAAAGCATGATATTTTCTATAGTGGTGGATTAAATCTGTAAATTACTGCAAGAAGAAATACAAAATAAAATTTCTGACGAATAGTCTCAGTATCAGATGCTCCATCAACAGAGCATATCAGCGCATCAGCTATTTTTTGGACACTTTTCTGGCCAGCAGATTTATTGGATCTTAAAGGTTGTAATCTTACAAGCTTTTTGCACTTCCTTGTTCTGGTTTTCAGTGGGAAAATTAACTTTTGGACTTCACAGCACAATAAGATTTTCAGGGCAAGATATAGTCACTGGACTGGAAACCGTTCACAGAATTCAATCTTTGCTTTGTATGAAGCCTTTAGTGGGAAGTAAACAAGCTAATCTCATAATTTCAGCATAAGGACACAGGTCTTTGGTGGGCATGTGCCAGGTCAGATTTTGTTATTGTTCATCAATTAAACATACTTGAATTTCTGGTATACCCAAGAAGTATGGTTTAATGGTGTAAAGCAAGATAGTAAAACCAGTAGATAGTCATGGTAAACAAATTAAACATTTCTAAGTACAATAGAGTATACTTTCATGGCCTCACTGACTCATTTATGCTCATACACTGTATGGAAAAACCAGTTTTCAGACACCTAACTATCATAGCCCTATGTGTTTAGTCTTACTCCTATGCCAATATTAACCTCAATATTCTGAAAAGACTAGAGTGTGGACTGTGCATGTGGGGATTTGTTAATTCAGTTACAATAGTATTATTGTTGTTGAGATCAGGCACTAATGTTGGCTCAGGGGGTCTCTATAGTAGTCAACGTTGCAATTCATCCCAAAGCTGTTCAGTGGGGTTAAGGTCAGTGCTCTGTGCAGAAAACAACTTCCTCAACTCAATGAGAAACAATGCTGGAACATGTTTGGGCCACTTAGCTCCAATTAAAGGAAATCTCAATGCTACAGACAACAGTGTGCTTCCAAATGTGTGGCAAATGTTTGAGAAACGCCACACCTGCATTATATAGTGTAGTTATGAAAAGTGCATTAAAAAACTTTTTTTTCTGCTTGTAACCTTGCACTCTATATTGATATGTATGAAAATATTGTATGCTGTTTATTCAATGATTCTTTTCAGCAGACCAGAGAATAAAAGGTTATGTGCTTACTAGGATATAGAATAAAGGTCCAATAGTGCATTTTAAGGAAGCTGCGGTATGTTATGCATTTTTTGCAGCGGCAGCTCTATGTAGGCCAAAATGACAATATATGCTGAGCTAGACATACTGTTGTGCTGAGGTTCATGGTTCTGCCATTTCATTTAAGTGGTTCATTGAGACATGCTCACAAACATCAGAGAGAGTGCAGAACTGTATCCACCTGACATGACCTCTTTTTTTTTTTTCTCCTTTTTCTTGTAGGGCCTTGTACTCCAATGCAGTCAGAAAGATCAGCAACACACTGACCTTTTTTACAATTCCACTGGGGGTGTGTTAGCAGCCAACCAGTGACTCCAGGGGCAGCAAGGTTAAGAAATGTATAAAATTACTAAATAAAAACAGTATAAAAACAGTATAAAAGCCCAACCCTAAAAAAGCATAACGTCTTACCTAAAAGTAGATTAAATCTGTTCGTTATTTAAATAAAAAATATTAAGAAATTTCAAAGTCAGATTTCAAAGTTGCACAACGAGTGCACAGATTACGATAAAGGGCGCCGCTATGTTTCACTGTATGGTCAAAAGTCTGTGGCCACCTTTCCAGCTCACAACTCTGTTAACATCTTTGCCACAAAGTTTGAACATACAATTGTGTATAGGGTTGGGTATCAGTTAAATTTGATCAATTCCGATTGCGCTTAATGATTTCAGTGTCTTACCGATTCCCAGATTCGAAGTCAAACATTTATCTAGCTAACATATTTATTCTTTTTCAATTAGTTTCAGCTCAAATAACAAACAAAAAACCAACATTATGGCTACATAAAAACAGAACTGCTCGGCTACACATGTTCAAAAATGTTAAATCAAAGTTCAGTTAAAATACACAACACTCGTTGGCTACAACCGAATAAAATGCATAAGAATTGTTCGTAATGGTGCATTGCTTGTAGGGGTTTGCTACAGTTATCAGTTATTTGCTACAGTATGTGAATGTGATAAATAGGATCTGAAAATGTCAGTAAACATTCAGATCTTCAATTATTATTATTATTATCATCAGTGCTTAACAGTTTTAATGAGAAAAATAAACATATCCGTCTTTTTTTCGTGTGAGATTTCCTTTCGAAGTGATGGTGAACGCTGTCTCACACGCAACGTTTTGTGGCTAATAGTGCCTGCTAATGAAGGGCACTCGAGATGCTCAATGAATCAAATCCTGTGATATTCTTTTAATTAGATGCGGTGAACCAACCCCAAATGCTTAGTCATATTGGTCGTGACACCTCGAGTGCAACATATTTATTGCAATAATTACACTTATCTTTTTCAGTCTTTACAAAACGTAGGCACACGTTTGAGAGCTTCACCTGGACCATCTTGTAAACTGATGGTTAGGTACTGCTGAAGGGGTCCTAGCACATTGGCAGCGCCAAAGGTCCCAGCCGATTGTCAGGTCAAGAAAAAAGTGCGAATAGGAATCGATAAATGGAATCGAAATTTTATTTTATAACAAGTATAACTGCACTTGTATCTGGGAAGAACTGATGACAACTCTGACTAGCCCACAAACCCTTCATATAGCATTGAATGTTGGGTGCGTCCTGCAAGCTTAATTTTTCCTTCCTTACAAAGTATGAAGCATAAAAATAAAATCTTACCCTCATCCCACCTCAGAGGGTGATAGTGGCTCAGTAGAGGGTGATTCTGGCTCAATGGTATAAGGCTCTGGGTCAGTGATCACCTGCTGCCCTGTATCTTACTTTCTCATTGTCTGTAGGGTCATCCACGACGTGTTTTTCAGTCAGAACTCATTTCACACTGCATGATGTTGAATTGCCGACAGGTCCACATATTTAGCATCCAACTATTTAAGATCGCCCCGATTTCAGGTTGTCATGGATTTCGCAAAAAAAAAAAAAATTTGCAACTGAAAATCGGGGCTAAAATCGTGCAGTGTAAACTCTGCATTTAAACAACACTCTTTGATAGACAACTCCAAATAGCACTACTATTTGTGATTGTTTTTTAAAATCAAGTGTTTTAGTTGAAGGGTTTTTCTGAATATGATGTAATAATTATATTTAAGCTATATCGTGGCAAATATAACTTACAGATACAATAGAACATAAATGTCTTATGGATGTATAATTACATTAAAATGATGTGGTGTTGGTCATTTTAAAATACAAAAAGAGATTATAAATATTGACTAGTGAAGTAATTATCTGGGGTGATATATGACTCACTGCAAGTGCAATATTACATAAACACCTTACATAATAACGAATAATTCCACATATAGTAAACCCTATTGTATATGCAATCTACATTAAATTCTTACATGAAATTGTTTCACTCCAACATTCTCAGCATTATTGATGCATCTACTAAAATCAATTACTTTTATTAGGTTAGTAAGTTATATTTACTACAACCTAAAATTAAATAATTCTAATTCATTTGTTATAATTTTAAAATTGTAATGAATATAATGTAATTGCTATTAGGACTAGTGATTGATGTTAATAAGAAAAATCTGTGGCATCCGCTCAAGTCCTGCAGCTCAAAGCCTACCACAATTTTCAGTGCCCTGATACGTCTAATGATAGAACTTTTATTTTAAATTATTTATTATGTAATCCCTTTATGCATAGTTAAAGGTAGGCTAGGAGATTTCAGAGAGGCTAACAATAGCAAGCTATGTTTGAAAGCCAAAATCCTGCTCTCCCTGCATAATCACTTTCTAAAGCCACACCTTCTCCAAACACATGAACACACTCACGCAGTACATATGTGGGCAGGCAGGTAGGACAGGCTATCGTAATGTTCGGACCAAATGTTTTGATTTGCAAAGTTTTTCGAGTCCTGCACCTTCCTCAGATGAAATAATAAACAGTGCTATTGCGATGTGAAGAGACTTTCAACAAGCTTCCCAAAAAATGTTTCTTAACAAAATATCTCAGAACTCTCCTATACTGCCTTGAAGACAATAATGACTTCCATGTCTATTGCAACTTTCCTTCCAATTTTAGTATATGTGCTGCCGTAGCAAGCACAATCTATTGCAACTTTCAATGGTTAAGGATATAATTGAAGAACATAAGGGAGTATCACTAAATATAATGTATACTGTCTGACTTAAAGTGTCTTGACACCTTACCAGCACACCCACATAAGTGTGTCTTCCCCAAATTTTTGACAAAAAGTTGAAATCATACAGTTGGAACCTTTTCCAGCATGACAAAACCCATGTGCACAAAGGAAGGTCCATGAATACATGGTGTGTTATAGTTGGTGTGGAAAAACTCGAGTGTTCTACATAGCCCTTGTCTTAACCCCACTTAGATGGGGTGAGATGAAATGCCTATGTCACACCAGACCTCCTCAACCAACATTAGTGCCTGATCTTAATATAACTATTAACTATTGTGGAGCTTTATAGGAGTAAGCAAAAGGGTAAATCGAAATTTGGATGTCAAAAACACATATGGATGTGATGGCCAGGTGTCCCAATACTTATAGTGTGAAAGTAGTATTGTAATTAAATTCTAATTCTAATTCAGATCTTATTTATTACATACACATGCATGCAGGGAAATGTTTTTATTACACATATCCCATCTTACGAATTTGAAGGCTGAGATCCGAGCGCAGGGTCAGCCAGAATGTGCGGAACCCCTGGAGCAAGTGATGTTAAGGGCCTTGCTCAAGAACCCAATGATGGTAGCTTGCCTGGTGTGAGGCTTCCTTGAATGGCCTTGTCAGCAAACCTAGAAGTCCAGTGCGCTGTCCAATGTACCACAGAGCCTCCATTGCATAATATGAAAATTATGATAAAGTAAATTGCATAGACATGTTGAATGATTGAATATGATAATTATGACATTAATACACTTCAGTAGCAAATGCTATCATGTACATGGCAAAGTATTGCCAAATATAAGGCTTATTTTTTTTTCACCTTAGAAGTAAATACACTGTGGAATTAATGTGTTGAGAAACCTGAGAAAACGGGCGTGGACTTTGTGTTTGTGTGCTTGTGTGTAATCCCCACCTCTTCTCTGCCCTGGTGACACACATCTGCACTCACTTCACTCATTAGCACACAAGAGGTTAAATACCCCTCACTCTTTCCCCTCTGTGTGTGTCATTGTCAGTGTTTCGTGTTTCACGGTACTGCGTGTTGGCTGATGGACGAAGATGTTTATTATTTTGTTCACGTAATAAAAAGGCATGTCTGCCGCAACTCCGCTATCCGATCATCACATTACCCTTATCCCTTCATGTAATACATTTCTGCTACCCTTTATTTATATTTTGGTACATCATTTATTACTGCAGAATATAGTGAAATAACTATTTATTTGTGATATAATCCCTACTCTGACATTTATTTTAAATTTGGTCAATATTTTCTTGAGTAAATGCAAATTACACCCATTCCAAGTGTTTTCTTTTTTGTTTTTCTTTTTTTAGTCATTGAATAACCAAAGTTCCTTATCAGTAGCAAATACAACGTAACTAGCTATAACTTTGAACAATATAACTTTGAACTGTTAATGGGTAAAGGGCTTACTTAATGGATCAGAGGTGGATCTTTGGAAATCCTTGGATTTGAACTAATCACTAGCGCTACACCTTCGCCATCAATCTACCACTGTCCTAAGCCTATACAAGCAAAACGTGCTTTCCAAAAAAACAATACTCTGCTCCTTTATTTCTATTATCCCATTCCATTCTATTTAATATTAGAAATGCAGTCCTCTCTCATTTTTTGACATTGGATGTGTTTATAGGCACGTTTTATTGTGAGGTATTTTAATTCCCCAACAGTAATACCCACTATAATCAATGGCATGGCAAAAATAAAGAGAAAAAAGAACAGCCCTCAATTATAATTATTAGTGGAGTGATTTAGACTGTATTTGTTTTTTCATGGAAAGATAGCATCACATAAAACTTCTAATCAGGTCCTGAGTTATAACATAAGCCTTTTAAAGATCCTGTAAAGTAAATTCTGAGAAATGTTCCTGAATGCACTATAAATGTTCCAAATGTATTGCTGAAACCCATTACAAAGACCGTGAACTCTGTATACTGAATAGTAGAGTTAGACCATTAAACAATTTTTTTACCAATTCTGTGTTCAGGATTTATTGGGCGGGCTAAAACAATTCTCTGAATTGGATTCTGGCTCTGGAGGCTCAAACAAGTATGGTTTTGTAAATCCAATTAAGCTGCTAGGAGCATCCATTCAGGCTGTAGTGGTATTTGACAGATAAGAAGCGGCAGCTTTCCTGCGTGTGGGCGTGGTTTCAGAGCAGACAGCAGACACTGCCCATTTTTTAAAGATTTTGATCACTTCTTTTTTTTACTTGGCAGATTTATCATTCAAATTTGGCTGAATTGTTAATAATACTTTTTTCGGTGGTGTGACAAACTCAGAACTATCATGCCCAAGGATTTTGGCCAGGTCGGCCACCAGAATGCGGGGTAGAGGAGCTGAAGAGGGGCATGAACTGTCTTTGTGTCATGCACATTGTCACTCACGGTTCACACACACCCATACAAAGCTGCACAAAGTGAAATCAGACACAGAGCTTTAATAGACTGTCTCAGCCAGAGCTCTGTGTCTGACAATACCGAGTTACGCTCACATTAACTGCTCACGGACTGCCAGGGTCAACCGTGTGTTTGTTAATTTGAGTTTTTTAAATAAAATCTTCAGTTATGGAGTTTGTGTCAGCTGCTCCTCAGTGCTATGGATTTTACGCTCCAAAATGCTGCCAGTCAAAAGAAAACGTATATAATATTGCCTTTACAGGGACTTAAAAACCTTCATGAATTTCTTAATCAAATATTTCCACAAATTATAATGTAAGTAGAGAGAATGCCCTTTAAAATAGTCATGTAATCTTAATGCTTGATACTCTAGATCAGAATTTGCCCATCTCCTGCAATAAAAGTCTCTGAAAAAAAAGTGTCTGATAAGCAGCAGGTCTGTGGTCAGACGTGTCTTTTGATGAGAAAGATCAGAGGGAAATAACCAGTGTGCTTAACAGGAATGTTACAGTTTCTCCAACAACTACTCTTTACCATCACTGTGAGCAGAAAAGCAAATCAACATGCACAATCTGTCAATATGACATTTGCGCCCCACAACTGGTGTCCCACAAGGCTCAGTATTTGGTCCCCTCCTCTTCTCCCTCTACACCCACTCTCTCGGTAAAGTCATCTCCTTACATGGGTTCTTTTATCATTGCTATGCAGATGATACACACCTTTCTTTTCCTTTCTTCCTTCTGACATCACTGCTTCTACCCAGAACACAACATGTCTGATGGACCAATCAACTATCCTTTTCTTCACATTTGCTAATCTGGCATGGTCCTGCCAGTTTATCCTTCACTCGACTCGTTTTTATCAACACAGGCCACTCAGTTACTTGTGCAGTCTCTTATCATTTCAGGACTAGACTACTGCACCTTTCTCCTGTCAGGTCTACCCCTTAGTGCCATGCGCCCTTTACAGATGATTCAAAATGCAGCTGCAAGACTTGTTTTCAACCTCCCTAAGTTCTCCCACACACCACCTTGTTGCTGCCTAACAGTTGTTACAGTTTGTTGTGATATAGCGAACCGGAATGTGTTGAACTGCTGATTAGAAGGTCATGAGGTTAAGTCCCACGATCACAAAGGTGCTGTTTTGGGGCCCTTGAGCAAGACCCTTAAACTTTAGCTGCTTAGTTGTATACATGTGATAAATCTAAGACACTTTTGATAAGGACATCTGCCAAATGCCTTTAATGTAAATGTACAACAGCTAAACCTCACCTTTCATTGGGTGAAAATCATTACAGTCAAAACTTATAGAAATCTGATGCTAAAGAGTGGACAGGAAAATGAAGGCTGAAAAAAACATCACCTTGATCTTCAACTATGTTCTTGGTAATTTTTTCAACTGTGTTTGTGCATTTTGTATAAATTCTGTCACTATTACTGAACTTAAGTCACAATGTACAGTTTAAAACTCTCTTTATATTTCAACTTGCAGTTTTGCTTCCTTTCATTGCACTCTACTTTTTCATTCTAAGAACACTTTTTGGTAAAAGAAAAAAAAAATAGAGATATCTTTCGTGCTGTTTTTCAGTTCTGATTATGATGTTTTAAAACTGTTAGATTCATAGCCAAATTTTTTTATATTAACATACTGAACAATTTCTCTGGATTAAACCAGGTTACATTACACAGAATTCTGAGTATCAAACCATGACACTTTGAGGAAATTATAATGCATCATTTATTGTCGCTGTTTTTGCATGTTTCAAGATATATGAATATGGACTAAACATTCAAAAATAAGAAACCTACACACACATTTGTGTAAATATACAAATCTTTTGTCATGCCTGTGTTTAAAAAAAGTGAATATTAGGGATTTTCTTGGACAGTTATAACAGTAGCAGTTCTATATTTATACGTCCACATGCACATTATTTCATGCTAGCACTGAAGCAGTCACCAGCAGGCCTGATGAAATTTTAATCAGTGCTGTCCTAGTAGCTAGGCAGCCCTGATAAATGCAGCTAAGGCCACTGCTCCAGATGCCATTCTGCAGATCCACCTGCAGGCTACAGATGCTCCTGCTTTGAGAAATGTTGTTATTCATCTTAACATTATAAATTTTAGTTCACTGCAGAAATTCCCCTTTTGATACTTTCATATTTCACATGTACTGTATATTATCTGCAGCCTCACATGAGCACATGGGCTGTGAGGCTAAGACTCACATGTCTGAAAAGTGCTGACTAAATTAAACTGTTTTATTGAAGATTAATATTTTTACACAAACTGTAAAAAAGCGGTCTACTACTATTCTACAAAAGTAAAAAGCTGTCTTCTACTACTTACTTCTGCTGTATAAAACCACATTGTGGCATTTTGAGTCAATGTGAATTTTTCTGGATTCTACTGTATTTCCTGGAGACGTGTGTGTAGAGTTTTTTTAATGCTTATAATCAGCTAAATGCTGATTTTCCTAAATTATGTGAAGCTCACGTTTAAACTCACTAATTTGCATGACTTTCTTAATTGAACAAATTATGGTTGCATGCTACAATGTTTTTATAAACAATGTTATATATTTGATGTCAACGTTATATTTTCATGGCCCTACACATGACTGAACAACAGAAACTGTGATTGGTTGTTTTACATGTCCGTCAAAAGACCTCTTGCTCAATAAAAGATGCTATGTAGTACAGACTTTCTGCTGTCAAATTAATCGTTTATTACATCGAAATACTAACTAGATCTTTTAGATAACCACAACAAGCAATACTAGAGAGACATTGAGGCATGATCAGCAGAGAGAATGTAAATGGCAGGGTTGTTAATTTAATAATAAACATTCAAAGACATTTTCTACATATTATGAAGTTTATTTAAAAAAAAGTAGTTTTTTTAAGGCTGTATTTTTTATTATTTATTTGTGAGCATACCCTACTGAAATCTAGTTACAGGCTGCTGTAAACAGACTCATTTCAGAGCAGTGCATCATCATGATTCCCTTTTCAAGAAGAGCTTCTTTTAAAAGTTTTCCACAGAAGAAACTTCATGAATTGCAGACAGACCATAAAATATTGTAGTTTTTTTTACCCTCTTCTCTGACCTGCCTCTAAAAACACTTGCCATAAACATTGACAAGAATCCATTTGTAGGCTTGCTTTTTCCTCATTTTATGGCACAACCTTTTTTCCTGCCATTGCAATTTGTTTGCTTATTTTTTCAGAAAAGAGCACAAGTTTGCATTTTAGTTCATGCTGGGAAAAACCTACATTCATCATGTAATAAAACGATACACGCTTCTACAAAGCAGGTTAAATGGAAGCACTGCAATATTTTCTCAGATAGTAAGATACATTAGCTGACCTTGTCTTGCCATTTTATGATATAGTAAATATGAGAGGCTAAAAAGCAAAGGAATGCACAACATGTCTGTGTAATGCTAGTAATCACGCATACAAGCATGCGCACAGCATCAACATAAGCAAGTAATGCAACACTACAATTCATTTGTCTCTATTTCAGCCTTACATGTTCCTTTGTCAGTACACTCCTGCCCCCTAGAGGTATAAAATAAGTACACGTAAAGTCTCTGCTATACCTATAATTTTGTATTCTAACATACAGTGATGGGATAAGTGCTTCTACTCTAACAATGTAGAATGTACTTTTTAATAATAAAAAAATGGGCAATTTTAAATAATGTTTAAACTCATCAATTGAAAAAGTATGTTTTATGCTTAAAAAAGAAATTCAATTAAATGTTTTTGAAAGATGGAAAAAATTCTTTTAAATGTCCCTTGGGATAAAATTGATCAAATTTGCAGTATTTGACCAAGCAGCATGCTGTGCACCATCCATTTCTCCAGCTACACTATTACCCTCAGTGAGTGCATGGTTGGTTCCACCAATTGTAGCTTTGCATTCAGGACACTGGCTACGTTCCATGGCCCCTCCACAATCTCCGATAGCATATACATGCCCATTAGGGCACTTATACCAGTGTCCCTGTGAAAAAGCCATGGCTTTAACGATCATCAACCTTTCTTCATCAGTGATACCTAGGCCACTTTGTGGAAGCCTATTTTCAAGCTCTTTAAATATCTCCTTCACTTTATCTTCATCATTTTTAGTGAATGGCTGCATGCACTCCAGGATCTGCATGGCTTGTGTCACCTCTGCATTAACTTTAACCTTCATCGCTATGTAACTGGCCGTACTGCAACGGACATTGAGCTCAGCTAAGTAGGAAAGCCTTTTCATTTCACGTTCTATATTATCTATCTGCTGATCGGAGAATCTCTGCGACCTATGACACAGGAAATTGAGGCACTGACTAATGCGCAGTGCGAATACATCACTCATAGCTGACGAAATGTGATCTTTTTGCATCTTCATTAGCTTTGCAATGCTCTCCAAGTATGTTATCAGGTTTTCCTGGTGCCAGAGGTCTAGAAGAGATAAGCAAGACCCCTGAAGATTCTTGGTGACCTTTAGATACTCTTCAGGAAGTTGCTCCATAATGTTGCTCTTTGTCTTTAATAGCAACTGAAGTTCATTTTGCTTATCCTGAATGTCACACTGCAGACCATTGATCTGTTCCTTCACCTTCTCAATTTCTTCCAGGCTGCGGTTGATATGGGCACCATAGCGCACATTCCGACGAATTGGGGTTCGACATCTGGGACACTCCTTGAGTCGAATAGCACGCTGATCTAGATCAGCTTCCTCATCCTCATCCATGCTCATGTATCGGTCCATGCCAGTAGACTCAATGATATGCTTGCAGTCCTCGAGCTGTATAAAGCAGGCATCTGACTCGTCTTCATTTCCAAAGAAGATCTCAATGACGTCATCACGATGGCATATGCGGCACTTATCTGGGCAAGGATCACCACAAAGACCTATACAGGGATGTCTACAGGGCAAGACCTTGTTGCATTTCATTGAACATGGTGGTCGGTCACATGGCTCATGGCAAAGTTTACTACAGCTGTGGTGTGGACATTGCCACTCGCAGGGTTCCATGCAAGGGACACATGGCTCTCCACATTTTCTCATGCACATACTGTGAACACAACGATTTTGACAAGGGAGAGTACATGGAGGGCAGAATTTTGGGCATGGCACATGGCACTTGTGGGAACAAGGAAGGACACGCTGGCATTGATGTGTACATGCTTTGTGGAGGCGACCCTGGTGGCAATTGTGGCAATTCCCCGTGCAAGGATGTCCACATTTCAGGACTGTGTGACATTTCGTCTTGCAGAATGGCTGATATTGAAGGTCCTTTGAGGAGGTGCAGGGTTCTGTTTGAATATGTCCACATTTTAACTTCATAGGAACTCTTACTTTGCAAATGACAGTGCATGTCTCACCGCAGCTTGCTTGGCATGGGTGTCCACATTCCATCTTATTCGTACAAGGTTCCCTACAGACAAATTCTTCCGGATCCTGATGACAGGGCATTTTCTGCTTATGATGACATTTTGGAACAACCTTTTCTAAAGGTACCTGACATTGACCACACTTTTGATAGCACTGTTTAGGACATTTGTGCTCCAGCTCACAGAGAACTTTGGTGCAGTCCTTGGAACATTTAAATTTCTTGTGGTCAGCATCATATGGGTGGCACATGCGAGTGCACACATGACCACAATCCAAACGAAACTCACAGGGCTTGTTGCACCCACCCTCTGGGACTTTCGAAAAGTCTTTTGAAGATGACACCAGGGTTTGTGTTTTAGGATGATTCTGACAGCTTAGCGTCAAAAAACTTCCTACCTGCGCTTTTTCTCTCAGGGTATGAAGTATATCACTCCACAACTTCACTTTGCTAAACATGTCCATGTTCCCAACACAGTAAAGACCCATTTTGGCACGAGAAAGTGCTACGCAAACACGGTTTGGTATTTGCAAAAACCCAACCTTACCATCAGGATTACTGCGCACCAGAGACAATATGACAATATCATTCTCTTCACCTTGATATTTGTCTACAACATGAACTTTGACCCCCGAAAACTCAGATGAGGGCATGAGCTTGCGTAAACAGTAGAGCTGCCCAGTGTAAGTGGTGAGGATGGTAATCTGAGAGGGCTGGTAGTCCTGACGTAACAAGTATCGACAAAGCTCCACCACAAAATATGCCTCAGAACGGTTCTCATGACTTCGTCCATCCTTTATTTCCTCCTCAAGAGACTTATGGTTAAGGAAAAAAATGTTTGTGAGAATTCCCTACAAGGAGAAAACAAAGACAGGTCACACAAAAATTTAACAAATGTTTGTTACATAATAATGACTTAATATTGAAATAATGTGTACAGTGCGTTCCCAATGTGCAATGACATTTAGCTGCATGCAACATTTATCAAGGTCAAACACAATTTGTAGCCTTTGTAGTAATAACAGATTTACATAAAACACACCTAGAAACTAATATTTCTCTCGCTTCTGATTCTTTGGCTCGAGGCACAAGCACAGTGCATCAATAGATAATTATTAGAAAAAGCCAAATTCAAATGAAAGATTTAATTCCTTTTAACACCAGTAATTGGCAATTGAAGTAGTTATAATCAGCAAATCACATGATGAAGCTTTCAAATCAATCTGGCAATGCAGAGATCACGCTCGCACTGATCTGCAAGATCAGGTACTTACCGTTTAGTTTGGCGAGGGAAGTTAGAAAAACTAGGCTAAATTTAAGCCCGCGGCTGCCTCTCATTTTAACTCTATTATTAATCCGACATGTAACGCGATATCAGCGACATTTATACAAGGAATTACGGAATTAATATTTTCAGATTTAATGAAGGTAAGATGCATTTATTTCTTTATATGTGCTGGACATGTGTATAAACAAGAACTCTGAAGAGATCAAATTAGACCAGAATATACAAAGATTAAATCTAATCAATCATATAAAATATTACATTGTGCACTAGCGCAGATTAGCTAAACTAAAAGTTCCTCCATGCAGACACTAACTTGTGCCTCGTGCTTTAGCTCCATTTGCTCGTTTACTGTCACAAACACATGAAATTCCACGTGGCACACTCATGCGCACACTCACACACTCTCTCCCTCCATCTTTCTTCACGAATTCTGGACACCTGTCTGCTTCCTAGAGCCCCGCTTATGTGTACAATTCCACTGACACTTCATTATGAGCTGCACTCTTGTTTTTTTATATTTAAATGACCAGAGAGCATTTAGTGCGCTGCTGCTGGACAATATGCTGCATGTCACGTTTTAACAACCTACTGCAGGAATGTGCTGAGTGCCTGATCTTTAATAAAACGCAGCTCTAAGCAGAATAGCACCTGAGCTCATTCGATTACAATCTTTTGCTAGTGCCGCGCCATCATTTGTTGTCATAAAAATTATTTGAATATGTTTTTGTCTGCTGCAACCTGCATAAAGTTAACATAGTAGCCATCTTGTCTGAGTGTCTGAGCTGGGGGTGGGGCTCGGTATGGCACATGCTGAATCTGCATGTGTAAAAAAGAAATCTAAAGAGACCACATTTATGATATTAGACCAAAATTAGTTAGCGATCTAAATTAATATAATTACAAGCACTAATACAAGGGAGAAACTTACTGATTAGGTAGGGAACTGAAGCTATGTGCATTTTTTCTTTAGCGCACTGGATTAAGTTGCCGTGGTGACGCTGCGACGGCATAGTGGAGCTTAATCGTGACATATCCCGTACTGACGTATGCCGTTACTACAATTTCCTATACTTTTTATATAATGTAATGGATTTTACAGGGTTCCAGCTTAAATTTTATGTCCAGGTAATAACTAGGTCAAAGGTCTTTGTGAATGTACGTGGCAATAGACGTGGCATTAGTTAGACCTTCAGAAAACTGGTTCTTGCCAGAGTGTTGGTAATAAAAATAAAACCCAGAAACGTTTTGTCAGAGGGTTCAGAGTATTCTCAAAACACGGATAAACGTTCCTTGGGAAGGTTTGTGTTGAGCGACAGAATGTCTGTGCATCTATGTGTGTGTGTAAGACTGTTTGCATAAAAAGAAGACCTTTGATGAGACAAAGTGTGTCACTCTGAAACATGGCTTCCCGCTGGTCTCAGACTGTTCCCTTAGATCGATCTAAGAATTGCCTTGATACTTTGATTACTTTACTAAATATTTAATCTCTTTACATTAACTCTTTCATACTTTAATAAAATCTTTGTTATACTACATGTTTTGACTGATCTGGTCTCCATAATCCATTAAGGTTGGATTTCCACAACAATAATACTTTTGACTTGTAGATCCAAACTTGAAAGTTGGTGTGGTATCATGTCATATTGTGTTCTCTTGGCATGCTAATTTTCAGAACTTTTGAGCATATCCTTTTATGGGCTCCCATAGACTTCAATGACAGAAAATGAACATAAAAAATAATAGAGAAAATATACGATTACAACAGGGGTCCCGCCCCTGCAGGGCTTGACCCCTAATTATAAAAAGCAGACCTTGATGCTGTCATACTCCAATACGGAAGGATGGTTCTCTAGCTCTGAGTAGATATGAGGAGTCAAAAGACGAGCAATATCAGGTCTCATTCGATGCTGTAAAATATTTGCAAAGAAAATAGATAAGCAAGACTCATTTATAATACATTTTTCAAAGATATTTTAAGTTAAAACATTTAACATCATGTTAACTGCATGTCAAATAATTTATTAGCTCACCTGGTAGTTAAGTCTGACAAAAGGAAATCCCACTTTGACTAGTCTCTCAAACATAGACACTTCCAAGTTGAAATGTTTGGCTAGCTCAAACACTGTGGCGCTAGGTCTCAGCTGTAAACATAAGTATGTAAACATAAGCATGCCATATAGTACTATATTTTGTTTCGTTTTTCTTTAAAAGCTAATCTGCAATTTCAATTTATTGCAATTGGCATTATTTCCTTGCTGACCTGTTTATATTAAACATCTAGTATGAGGATTCACTCTTTTTCTTAAACAGGAGCAAAAATGTATCTCAAAGTTTATTTTTACTATGAGGCTGAAATGCTGGTGTATTTTTGCAAATGTATTTTAACCGTGTTGTTTATACATGAGCATATACAGCAGTGTGCTTTAGCCAGCAGCATATAGCGCATGTAAATTTACAAGATAAAGCATAGTAATTTATCTTATTATCCAACAGGGCTTATTTAAAAGAGCTCTAGCTTTAGCTAGCTTTTTAGACTTTCTGATTGTGCCTTCATACTCAGCATCACATTTTCCCCATCTGCCTCTTGTTAGTGACTAGCTCTGTTATGTGTTATATGTCACTTGTACCTGTTGATGATCTCCTATCAGGATGAGGTGCTGGCACTCTTGACTGAGTGTGGTAATAGTGTGGGCCTCTAAAACTTCAGCTGCCTCCTCCACAATCACCAACTTTGGCTTGAGCTCCTGTAGGACCTGTCTGTATTTGGCTGCCCCCGTGGTGGTCATGCCAATGACTTTGGCATTCCGGAGCACACACAGATCCTCACGGCGGCGAACTTCAGCAAGGCGCTCTGCAGCATCCTGATAGATTTGTTCAGCCTGAAGAGCTTTCCTACGAAGTTCAATATGGTAGCGCAACAGCCAGAGGCTATAGAGTAGAATATGAAAAGCAAATTAAATAGGGAAAATGTCGCCACACAAGAGAGCAGGAAAAAACAAAGGAAACTGGAAGACTCTAAAATTCCTTTATGCCTATAAACATACAGGAAATCTTCATTACGTTACACTTTTATTCATACATTCATTCATTGTCTACCACTTATCCTGTTGAGGGTCGCTGGAGCCTATCCCAGCTAACTTAGGGCGTGAGGCTGGGTACACCCTGGACAATCACCAGTTAATCGCAGGGCTAACACTTAGAGACAGACAACCATTCACACTCACATTCACTCCAATCGACAATTTAGAGTAGACGATTCACCTATTCCCAATTGCTTGTGTTTGGAGTTGAGAGGAAAAAAGAGTACTTGGTGAAAATGCCCACAAGAACATGCAAACTCCACACAGTAAATCTCAAGGTGGGAATCAAACCTATGACCTTCTTGCTGTGAGGTAAGTGTGCTCGCCACTCTGCCACGGAGCCACCCTGTTTCCCTTTTATGTTTAATTTAAATTGAATTACATTTTAATGAATCCTAGAGTTGGGTGCTTTTGTACAGTTCACACACATATTAAATGGTGCTTCAAGAGATATTTGCATTTGATGTAGCAGATAATTACCGGTAAAGCCTCCACCTGTCATTTCGTTTAAGGTGCCATACATTCCACACTTGCTGCTCTTCGTCCTCACTCATAGCATCACTCTTACTTAATTCCCCGTGGATCCTCTGCCTTATCTTCTTCTTTTGGTTAGGCTGCATCTGAATACACATACACATATACACACACACACACACACACACAGACAACAATTATGGTGTTTGTTCTGATCAAAGACATGATTAAAGTTGCATTTACAAAACGTTGCTTATAACAACTACTCATTAGGATTATATTAATTTCATTATGCTTTAGAAATCATGAAAATATGATTTAAAATTTCCAAATTACAACAGGTCTAAATAAATTTTGGATACAACTAGTTAGTACCCAAACATTATTTCAAACAGCTTCCATTTGTGTTGGCAGATACTCCTGTTAAATATATCTCTTCATTTCTCCCAACAAAAAAGAGAAATATATTATTCATATGCATTTATTCATAATTATTCATACTACTCATATTCATATAATACTCCTTACAGTTATTATTCTGACTATGACCATAATTGTGACTATGATAATCATAATCCTACCTCCCACACTTCTTCATTTGCTTGTCCTTGTCCTTGTCCCTGTGAAGGATGGTCATCAACCTGATGTAGGTTTAGGGCTAGCATTTCCTTAGACAGTTGTTCTATGGTCTCCTCCTCCTTCCTACGATCACGGACATCTCTGGACTTAGGGTCAGAATCATCTAGGATTCTATCAGCCTCGATCAGAGCTGCCTGTTCATCCACTTCCAACAGCTGCTCATCCTCTCCGTGTTCCTCTTCACCTTTGGCCTCTAGGGAGAGAGAGAGGGTTAGTAGAAAAACCAAATTCAGACAAATCTCCTTCTAATGTTAAAGGGGAAATAGTTTTGGGTAATAGTTATTAATTCATAATACATTTATATTTTATTTAATGCTAATAGAAATGGCAAAATGAATGTTTAAACACAAGAGTGATAGCAAGAAAGCTTATTTTTACACAGTTTTACACAGTGGCTATTACTTTATGTCTATAAAAGCGTCTGGATAAACGACGGTTTATTAGTCAGTTATCAGTGTTACAAGTGTGACTAATGAACTGTAGGTAGGTATAGTTATGATGTTTCAAATATCAACATTAACATTTACAAATATTTGTATTATAATTATTGCAAACATATTAAACATGTATACTTTTAAATTATATTAACTTAAATTAAATTATAAATTTATAATTATAATATAAACTTATATTAGATTTTGTTAAAAAAAGGAAATTGTAATTGCTCTAGGTCTAAGAGCAGTGGGAGAAATGCAAAGATAATATCGATTGGTGCAACAAACATGGTGGGGAGTAGATCTGCATTTTGAGCATTAAAATGATTTTGAAAATACACACCAACAAAATAACACTTTTATTTACCTGCTTCACCATTTCCAGTTTGCTGCTGAAACACTCCAAGGCAAAGCCATTCCATGATCAGTGATTGCTTCTTTCCTACATGTACAAATTCACCTATCATCTGAGACTACACACACACACACACACACACACACACACACACACACACACACACACACACACACACACACACACACACACAAAACATTAAAAACAGATGCTGCTCCTACTAAATAATTACATCATAACAAGCAAATAGAAATTAATTTACTTATGCACCTTTTTTACAAACTAACCTGCGAATTCAGACTGTACCAGTGATTGTCAGAAATGTACTTTTGCAGGAAGTTCTCATTAATGACTCCACGCAGACTGCACACTAAATAGCTTGACTGAATATTTAACTTGTTCTGTGCGTCTTGCATTTCCATTTGGATCTGTAAAAATATTATTTAGACGTTATATACAATACACTAAGATTCATTTAAACATACATATCAAGTCAGGAATATAAGCCTATCAAAGTCAGCTTTGAGTGATTTGACCGACAGAAACTGCTCTACTACTAAAAACATTTCAACAGTTTGGAGAAATGTCAGTACATACTTCAAATACTGTATTATATACTTTCTGCAAAATCAAAAGAGCCATTCTGAAATGTTTAACATGAGAAAACAAAATGTGGTACCTCATGATAGGCCTTCTTAAGGTGTGCTGGCAGATCTCTGTGGAAGCTTGACAACCTGGTCAGTTCCCGAAGAGAGAATTTCTTTAGCATCTCACTGTTACTACGGCCGCCAACCCTTACAATGCCTTTTGGCAAGAAACTGTGGATACCTGAAAGAAACATAGCATGACTGCTTTAGTGCAAATCTTGCAGGATTCTATATATAGTAAAAACCAGTTTTCCTGACCTTGTGTGTGAAATGATAGAATGCAACATCTGAAATCTTATACAAATATATAAATATAAAATTACAAAAATTTATTTGAAAAAATAGTTTGCCATATAGTACCTTCGAGAAATTGGTCTAGAGCATGATTGGTGTAACAGACCACCAGCATAGGACAATTAGCCGACCACACCCTATTGTTCTTTAACAGAGCCTTAGCGATTTTGAGCCCTACGTATGTCTTCCCTGCAAAGAACAAAACTTCAAACTCAGGTATGTATAATTCATGAATAATTGTATAAAATGCTGGAAATTGTAGTTCAAGTAGAAAGAAAATGTACAGTGGTACCTCGGTTTACGAATTTAATCCGTTCCAGGACTTTACTCTTTGTAACGTGGAGGCATGTGCCTCACGGGGTTTTTATGTTTAGTTAGTGCACAGGTCCTTTATGTTCACCGTTATGTT
>JAOUQX010000014.1:5807752-5824032 GCA_028566295.1 Liobagrus marginatus
TTCAATATTGAACCTTTTCACAATATTCAAATTTTCTGAGATACTGAATTTGGGATTTTCCTTAGTTGTCAGTATAACCATCAAAATAAAAACAAAAACATTTGAAATATCAGTCTGTGTGTAATGAATGAATATAATATACAAGTTTCACTTTCTGAATGGAATTAGTGAAATAAAACAACTTTTTGATATTCTAATTTTAGGACCAGCACCTATATAGATATATATCAGAATTTTAGCTAAACGTCACAATAGGTTATATGCAGTTCGTTATCCTGAAAGCATTAGCATATGAGTTTTCCCATCCATCAACTAAGTGTTACTATGAAGAGTCAAACCGGATTTACTCCAGTTTACCCAGCAGTTGTAACTCCCATTCTGTACCATACTATTTTTTTAAATGAGCCATTGTACATGTAGTTTAATGTTTTTCCTTCTAAAGGTTTGGGCTTTTGTTCGTAGAAATAATGAATATGAGGGCAAATACAACAGAAACAATTCACTTGACAAAGTAAATTCAACTATTTGTTTGTTTCTTTGGTCTCTTTTATTAAAGCAACTGATTTCAAATGAAATTTCGGAACCGGATTTGAAACATTCATTAATGAAGACTTTAAAGCACTCTTTTTATGTTGCTCTGGATAAAGTTGTCTGCTAAATACTGTAAATGTAAATATTCCACCACGTTTTTGTAATGTCATTCCCCGCTCAAATGTCTAATTACTATTGTAATCGTACGCAAAGTTATGTACCGGTAATAGTTTTTTTCCCCTGTTGAGTGGTGTTCAGTGTTAAGTCCAATTTATACTAAGCCAAAAGTTATCAAATTTGGCATGCCAAGAGAACACAATATAATATGATACCAAATTTGAGGTTTCTAGAACCAACGAGTCAAGTTATTCAATATAAAAGATTGGAAAAACCGCCACGTCACATTGGGATCATAGCAACACTACGACACAAATGTACGCACAGCATATTATGGATCCAGCTTTACAGCTGATCTCAGAGTTTTAGTTTAGCACTTACTTTCATTACTTCTGAAAGGGCTAATTCCATATATAGATGTTGCTGATATCGCAGTAGAGTTATGAACACATCAATACGACAGATCTTTCTTAAATCCCTTTTATATATTTTTATTTAGTACTTCCGTATGCATGAAAGGACCATTCTGTTGAGGTAGCTGAAGCCATTGCCGGTTCATAATTCCAGCCGAGCACACCTCATATACAATAGATTTATGCTTGTATTTTAGTTTAATTACTACACATAGTAAAGATAGAATTAATATTATTTCAAGTTGAACTGTAGCACAGTTGGTGATCGCTGATTTTCCTATATACAGTGCAGACCAGTGAGAGCATGAGCTGTGTTGCCAAATTGATGTTAAAGCGTGATTGTGTGATTTATTGATTGTCACAGGTTTACCACAAGTTTTACTTAGATGTAGTTAGTGATATATATATATATATATAATTCTAGAGTTATAAATGAGATAAATAGCATTGACAAAACATTTACAAAACACAGTTCTGTCTTACAATTGTTCATTTATAAAACTCCATACATACTTTGTTAACAGATATACTGTCGTGTAACAACCATTTACTGATGTCTCCCAATATAAAGAAGGCAATATGGGTGTTTTATCTAAATCCTTTATTTCTACAAAGACTACAAATTGGGACTGACCCCGATAATTGCTGCTTGCAGCTATATTTAAATGTAGTTGTGTAATTAAAAGCACCAGGGTGGTCGCGGAAAGATGACGTCACGCAGATGCGTGTAAGAAAGTGCGCACGAGGTGTTTTCTAATCTACCCAGTAATATATCCGTAAATTACTCGTGAGTAAGTCTTCCCCGTCCATAATACGTGTAAACGTTGTTGGTTCTGGCAGCTTAAAATTGAACAAAACCTATGATGAAATCTAAATCAATGCTTGGCTTTTACCCACCTCATCATCGGAGCCCGAGTCTTCCTCTTCTGGTACATCGGCACTGTCCTCAATGGTTCCGATTAGATCAAAATCCGACAACATGGTTCTACTCAACACGGCAGATCACGCTGCTCAGCTGTTTTTACTCAAGTACATGCACCAACCCCAACGCAACCCACTCTATAAGTAAAACGTGGCCTTCTCTTTAAAGAGTGATAAATTTAAAACTACTAAACACTTATCAACGACTGAACACAAATTGCCTACCTAACCCACGTGTTGTACAAGTCAAAAGAGGAACGTCACTTCCTCTTAGTGATGTGACGATCGCGAACGAGGAGGCTCTAAATGACGATTTTTTGCAGCGAACGAGAAGAGCCGACTCTCTCCGGGGAGAGCCGAATCTTCAGCCGCTCCTACTCGACAGGGACGAGACTATATTTTGATGGGCACACCATTGCAGCCAAGCACATGCGAGGTCAGAGGAGGATCATACAGTATGTAGAAGGGGGAAGACGCTCCAAAGACAGCGAGTGTGGTGGTACAGGCCATGAAAGCGAGGATTATGATCACCAACACGCAAACGATTCATAATTACTACATTTGGATACAATAGAAGGCTCAGAGTGATACTAAAAGAGCCACTGGGGAGACTAAAGAGTCGGCTCTTCTTAAGAAGCCGAATCTTTGAAAAGAGCTGGACTTCTTGCTTCCTCTACCGTTTCAGCTATTTTTCTACCGTTTCTTTTTTACGTTAGTGACCTCTAAAGGCGAAATGGAAAACTCGTTTACGTATACTGTACTTCTCATACTACTCGCACAGCGAAACACTATAATACACGTATCAACACGAAATTAACACTAATAAATTCAATTAAGGTTGCTTTGCCAGCCAATTTTTCTCTATCCATCTACTCACTGCATGGTGTAGTTTTCCCTGATTGTATCGACCCTTCTCGGATCTAGAGCTGTGAGGTAACAATTGCAATATGGATAGACTGATCCATATGACAGAACAGTAACCAGTAAGAGAAGAAACCAGAACCATCAAGGACAGATATTAAGCGGGCAATGTTTTAGCCAAGAAATTGCTAGTAAAATCAGTCATTTATGTAACCATTCACCCTGATCAGTTCAGAGTAGGATTAATTCCTGTCTATTGGAATGTTTTATACGAAACAGCTGATAGAAAACAAAAATTTGAAAGGACTTTCCATATGCTGTGTACACACATTTTCAGTCTACACCTCAAAAGCAATGCCTAACAACAGTAACTGCCTTCACAAAACCTTAAAGCATAGCTTTTACACACGTCTTGCCAAGTAATTAGAAGACAGGGCAAAGTTTATCAACAAGCATATAAAACACTGTTCATATAAATCTGTAACTATACCATGTTAGAAAATGCATTTTGATAAACAGTACTCCATCATTTTTTAGTAGAATGCCATGTTGCACTACAGCCTGCACTATATGAATCTGTCCTGTACATTGCACCCTGTTTTTCACTATAGTAATTGTTGCCCTTTTGTACCAAGTACGTAGCTCTGTGCCATTTTGTTTTATGTATCTTTGCGATGTCTATGCAACAACCTGTTCTGTGTAGCATCACAGTCCTGGAGAATTGTTTTGTTTCACTGTGTTGCATCAGTTTTATATGGTGGAAATGACAAAGCTTCTTGACTAAAACAAAGGAACAGCTAGTGTTTTTAAAACATGACTTCAGACACTTTATTTTAAAATAAAGAAGAATACAAAAAAGGACATTTGAAACTATACAACAGTCCAGAGCAGATAACAGAAGTTTCAGAACATGCTCTCTTCCAGTGTGGCAAGTCACGGTCTTGGGGGACGCATGCCCGGTGGAGGAGGCCCTGAAGAACAAGAACAAAAACAGAATAAAGATAAGAACTGAAGTGTTGGAGAGCATCTTAAGCGCTAGAGGTTTAAACAAGGCCACATTATTTATTCTTCAGGACCATTATAGCAAGAGCTTTTTCCTCCTTAACTAAAATTAGGTGATTCAAGCTCATGAAACAAAAGTATGCCATTTCTACTTTACTAACCAAAAAGACAGCAATTTATTGCCATTCTGCAGCATTCACATGAAGTGTGCATACTGCAGAATTGCCACAAGCCCAATAAATGACAGTCCTTTTGGTCACAGTAGTTACGTTTACATGGACACTTCAATCCGATTGTTGAATCCAAACACGTGTTTACATGAACGTTGAATAAAGAAATCGGATTTATATGACCGTTTACATGACACAGGGATTAGATAATTCACAAGATGTCACAGCGGCACCAGGCAGGAAGGGCATGGTGGGTAAAGAACCGGCAATCTCTCCAGCCAGCTCAGGTCCCACATGCACTCAAGCGCACACACACTTGATCCTCATCATCACATTCTTATTTAAGCCCCACATTCACGAGCACTCTGTTGTGCAGTTATTGTCTATTTGTGTGTCAGCAGGACCTGTGATCGCGCTTCCTGAAGCCTGTTCGATTACACAGTCACTGCGCTTCGAGTCCTCGCTCTCACCGCCACCACAACAGTTTAGCTTACTTCCGTGTTTCACTGTAATTGTGCATTTGCATGCGTCATCTTTAATAAACGTGTGCAACGTGTTTACATGTGACTTTTTAATCCCATCATGCCGATATGAGTACAGTATTACAATCGGATTACATGGCTCATGTAAACGCACCTAGCGAAGCAACAAGTATATTACCGTTCACCACAGAAAACTAGGCCTATCTGAAATTTTCTATTTTATACAGATTATAAACTGGCAAATTGATTCCCCACCATGCATCAATATTTATCTTACACAGTCCTTACATTTAAATACTGTGATTTATACTTCAAACTCATTACACTACGATTTAAAAAGTATTCTTATTTCATATAAAAATCATTTTATCCCAGTTTAGACATCCACTTAACATTTAGTTGTTGCTCAAGAGGCCTGGAGTATAGGCTGTGGAATATTAAATTACACACCACTGGACAACCTATATTTTAATCAATCCGCACCTCTCATTCCTGGTGGTGGTGGTGGTCTCATTCCTGGAGGGGGCATGCCCATAGGAGCACCACGACCTGGCGGCATACCCATTGGGGGGCCCATAGGTGGCCTCATACCTGGGGGAGGACCCATCATGCCTGAGGAGAATGAAAGACAACAGCCTTCAGTTTAACACTCATAGCATCAAGTAATGTTCTGAAGCCCACAATCCAACACAGCATTCAAGTGTGATTCTGAGCTCAGAATAATCCTGCTTCAGAAATTCCTCATCAGTCTCAGTTTGCACAAGTGTTCATCATGGCTACAGAATCACCATCTTCACCGCCACTCTACTCCACAAACTGACAGGGGTGTTGGTATGTGGTACAATGTTACCCTTTAATCTGATCACGGTTTTTAAAACGGTACAGTGTGTAAAGCTTACCTGGAGGTGGTGCACCTCTGCCCATCGGAGGAGGGCCACCACGGCCTGGTGGATACTGTGTAGGTGCACCAGCAATGCTGGCACCAGCCGCTGCTGCAGCCACTGTGCCTCTGCCCTGAGGGGTCATTACCTTAAAAGAGGCAGAAGCAAAAACCATAAATTTTTCTGCTAAATGGCAAGCCAACCTAGCAGAACGGTAGTCTAGCTGCTTTTTTGAACTTGATACTCAAACTAAAAAGTTCCCTTAAACAAGGGGTTGACAATGTTAAACACTCAAAGAGCCATTTGTACCCGTTTCCCACAGGGGAAAAAAAAAATATCTACATCTAAAATGAAGAGAACACTGCATATCTTTTTTTTTTACGTTTATGGAAAGTATAGAAAAAACTGTAGTGTGTTGCATTTATGAAATCAATGAACTGCTACAGAGTAAAGGAAATTTTATTTCTGCAGGCAAACAAATAGTTTGAGCATACCTTAATAAAAAAAAAGACGCTGGTTTGAAGGTTACTTTCAAATAAAATGTTCAATGTCTAATTGAGTCCTCTTCATACTTATGAGATCAAAATTTTAACTTGCCGGCGGCAGCAAACCAAAAATGCCGTTTGTTTGTGTTTTGTCATCATTCAATTGCGGATTTCGCAAGTTGGCAGTTATGACATTTTGAGCGACAAAAAAAAAACTAGACACCGTTTATTTTAATGTTACAACAGCATCATAATCTTAGAATTACATTAAAAAAACCTAACTAAAAATATTTGTTATCTATTTTCCAAATCTACAGGGTGCCACAGCAGAGGGATGAAAGAGCTACTTGCAGCTCTGGAGCCACCTGTTACCAGCCCCTGCCTTAAATGTACCCCTAATAACAAATGCTGTATCTTAACTAGAAAAGAAAAACATGAGGAATGGCAAAATATCTGCAGCCTCCAATTAGAATAAAACAAAGGACAATTAACCTGTTGTGATGGGCCTCCAACTCCTCGGACAGGTCCAGCCAGGCCAGCAGGAGCCTGCGCCATGGGAGCACCAGCTGGTACACCTCTGCCTGCTGCTCTTCCCACACCTGGGCCTCCTGCCACCCCAGCCAAGGGCACTCTGGCAATGCCAGTCTACAATAGAAGACATTTTAAGACTTGAAAACAAACAATAGTTTACACAGAAAAGTAAAACAAAAAGTTACCCAACTTACATCTTTGGGAGGTGGTCCTTCAACAGTCATGGAGACCAGATTCTCTCCTCTGAGCAACACCAAGCCTAACACTCGCTTCTCTTCTCTCTCTGGCTGCTTAGAATTTTTGGGCCTAAGGAACAACATTGAGAAGCCACAGAGCATTCAGGTGTTTTTCCCAATGTGATGACCAATTTAAACAAATTGGTGGTGAAAAAAAACAAGGCACAAAATTAGGGGAACCACTATGGTAAAGAAAAAATAGCAAGGTTAAAATTAGTAGGCAAATGCATGAAAATGGGCTTTTTAAAGACGTGGCAAAATGAGTGATTAGGCACCATGTATTAGCAGCTTAGTTGTTCTGGGGGTTTGAATTTATAACCTTCAAAAATGCAGTCAAACACTAGAACCACAACAATTAGAAGAGTTTTATGAAGTTGGTGGGAGGGGTGGGTGGGTGTTTGAATTATCGTCTCGTCTTACTTGATCTTTCTGAACTCGTCACAGTCACACAGGATGAGGTTCATGTGTTTGTCGAATGCTTTAAATGTCCCAATGAATATCCGACCGTCTTGCAGTATGCAGCGCATCCTGTAGTCGATGTGCTGAAGCATCTTACTGCTCTTCCCGACCGTCTAAAAAACACAAACAGCCACTTACATAATAGCATACTATTACTACTATAGTATACTACTATAGTTAAATAATAGCCTTACTATAAAAATAAATGCATTTGGCACTATTTAGTATCAGTAGATTAGTAGCTTACCACACGTATCGTGGTAAGCCAACACTACAGGGTTAGTAAACACTAATTCACGACACAAGTCAGTTTTGAGCTCCCTAGCGTTACCCTACCATTTAAATCGTGCAGCGACATTACAGCCGAAGAACTTTAAAATTTAGACGCCATTTGGGTAGGACGTCATGTAAGGCAAACGTCACGAGATACTTTCCAAACCAAAAGGCTAACTAGCTAGCAAAACGCAGCGTTGTAGCTAGGTCTCGGTGCTACCTAGCTTTTCATTAACTGTGTAAAAACTTTGAATACAAACGATTAAAACATAATGACGGAAAACAAACTGCGTAACTTTAACTATTAACTCAGCTCACCCATAAAAAAAATCACATTTATTTCGTTTAAGCAGAACTAGTCGGTTTATGATCACTGAACGTAAGATGAACGTAGCTGCTTGGCTATGAGAAAAATTGCCAATTATTCTTCGCTAAATTCACAAAATACTTAACAATCGCGATGGCAACCAACGAACACGTCTACTGTAACTCAAACTTACCATGGTTGCTGTTGAGATTGCTCCGATATAAATCGGATTCGGCCAAACAACTTTTTAAAAAATTGACCCGCGAAGCCAAAACCTTAGCGCCGCAGAGTCCTTTCTTTATTGGTGGATGAACGGAAATGGTTCCGACTTCCGACTCTCAAAGTGTTCCCCCGGAAACACGAAAAGCTCACGAGTCGTTCCTTGTTGCCAAGTCAATATACTGTAACTTATTTTATAATTACCACCGCCCTCAGTTTCAAACGTTTTGTAAGTCCTCCTATTACACCTGATCGATAGAAAGGTTATTATTATGATAAAGGTATTTAACTTCTCCATGTTAATCACTACAGTGTGCTCTGTGCTGTTTTAAGTTTACCAAAATTGTAAGCAAAATACATTTACAACATTCGGCAGACACCCTTATCCAGAGCCACTTACAACCAGGGTTAAGGGCCTCGCTCAGGGGCCCAGCAGTGGTAGCTTGGCGGTGCTGGGAATCGAACCCCGGTCTTCGACTCAGCAGTCCAAGACCGCGCTACCATTTCCCCTAAAATAAATCTAGCAATTTTACTTACCAAATACAAATAAGAAAACCAGAATAAAGCAATATATTACTACATGACATTTATAAATACACATTATTTTTATTGGTCTTTTGATGTTTTTATTTTAAAAAAAGGTGTACAGTTTTTTTTTTTATAAGTGCACTGCAACTGAATATGTTAGAGATTGATAATAACACACTACATTCATAAAAAGGCTCCAGCTTCAAATTCTAAGTTTGTTTGTTTGTTTGTTTGTTTGTTTGTTTGTTTAATCATGCATGTTAAGATTATCTGAAAGATTAGGTGTTAGAAATTATTACATAACCTTTTATCTAGAACATAAACAAGTTACTTGCAACTTGTCTGAGACCAGATAAAAGTAAGAGGGCATGGGTGAAGATGAATTGAAAGAGCTTGTTCCAGTCTGCTGAAAATAAAAATGTTCTTATAGGATCCCATAAAGAATGTACAGAATAAACTGCAACTACAACAGAAACATGTTAAAAGTGATGCCATGACCGGTTTATTTTTCCTGTCTTCGCTTTTTTCTTATTGAAATTAATAAGGGCTGCACAAGTATATGTACAGTGGGTACGGAAAGTATTCAGACACCCTTAAATTATTCACTCTTTATATTGCAGCCATTTGCTAAAATCATTTAAGTTCATTTTTTTCCTCATTAATGTACACACAACATCCCACAACATCCTGTGACACCCATATATCCCAATATATGGGTGTCACAGCACATGGTCCTAAGTATGCAGACCCTTTGCTGTGACACCCATATATTTAACTCAGGTACTGTCCATTTCTTCTGATCATCCTTGAGATGGTTATACACCTTCATTTGAGTCCAGCTGTGCTTGATTATACTGATTGGACTTGATTAGGAAAGTCACACACCTGTCTATATAAGACCTTACAGCTCACAGTGAATCTCAGCAAATGAGAATCATGAGGTCAAAGTAATTGCCTGAAGAGCTCAGAGACAGAATAGGGGCAAGGGACAGATCTGGCCAAGGTTACAAAAAAATTCTGCTCCACTTAAGGTTCCTAAGAGTTCCTTAAATGGAACTGCAAGACACATGAAAGCCTGCCTTGGCCTTCAGGAATATTACTTTTCTTTGATTAACTTTTTTATTTAATTTAAACAACAAAAATAAATTTCGATTTGCAATAATAGGTGAGATATTTTGGTTTTTATTTTGTTCCTTCTGTTTCTCCTCTTATTGATGTTGGTGTTATTGGCTCCACAGTGGTAGCCATCTCTACAGTTCCTCAGCCCCTTTCTTATCAGCATCAGGATGTGATACAATGCTAGAAGCCTGTTCTTTATGGTTATTGATCTTCCTTCTAAAATTTTAAATCCAATCTTGTTCAGTTGCTATGACAATTGATGCATGTAGTACACTAAGCACAGGATCCCAAATCAAATAATTACTTTATTATTTTATTAAGTGCATTTTATTTAATCTGCACATGACACATGAAAACCTTTCAGTATACATATGCATGTTCCTCATGCATACATTTCTACCATATTTAAGGCTGTCCATACTATTCAAATGCTTCTTTAGCTCATATCACATGTAAACAACTTGACCATAGTGTAGTGATTGCATTCTGTCTCAGTCCAAGGCTCTGAAAATTATGTATTAACAGTATGTACATGCATACATGCATACATACATACATACATACATACATACATACATACATACATACATACATACATACATATACAGTGGGTACGGAAAGTATTCAGACCCCCTTAAATGTTTCACTCTGTTATATTGCAGCCATTTGCTAAAATCATTTAAGTTCATTTTTTTCCTCATTACTGTACACAGTACACATATTGACAGAAAAACACAGAATTGTTGACATTTTTGCAGATTTCTTAAAAAAGAAAAACTGAAATATAATAAAAGTAACATTAATAAGTAATAATAGCAGTTTTTCATAAGCTACTCGACTTTTTTCTCATGGAGTTAAACGATTCATGGCAAAGCTGTTATACGACCCGCCAAAAATCGGTTCCAAATCGGGAGAAAATGTGCCTCTGCAGAACCTGTAGTATAGCTTAACTATAGTGACATGTATGCCAAAAGGTTCTTTATTAATACATGTACCTATGTGGTTCTGATATTTTAACTGTTCATGTAGGTTGTTTGTACCTATGTGGTTATGGTTAAGGTTGTTGCTATTAAATTGTGCACAGCTGAGTAGGGCCTTTATGTGGGCGAGATGCTCTACCTGCAGAGGTGTCAAACTCAGTTTCTGGAGACACATCCCTGCAGTTTAGCTTCAACCCAAAGTTAAAGCACCTAATTCAGTTAATGAATCCTTCAGGCTTATTTGAAAACTGCATGTTGTGTAGGTTGGAACGAAACTGTGCAAGACTGCAGCCTTCCAGGAACTGAATTTGACACCCCTGCTCTACCCCATATTTCAAAAGGACGTCTTGTTTTTAGCTGTTGTTGTAGTAACATGGTCAGAGAGTTTTCTGCTGCTTTGTGTACTCTTTTTAATGTCAATTAGTGTTTAGGTATGTTCACATAAGCGGGTGGATACCAAACTGCAGATGTCTGAAGTGTTATTCCTTCTTCCCTTTATCTGGCAAATGCCTTTGGACATGGCCAGAAAACAGAGTACCTGGAGGAAACCTCCAAAACACGAGAATGTGCAGACTCGCAATGCACAGGGTGTTACTCCAGCACAGTACGGTGGTACATAGCAATGTCTCAAATCACTAAAGCCCCAAAGCCCTCATATAAATAATTAAATAGTAACCTTTAACTGGGCAGCATGGTGGCAGAGTGGTTAGCACTCCAGCCTGAGCAAGGTCACGGGTTCGATACCCTGGAAGGGTATCGCAGGGCTAAAACTTACAACCATTCACTCACATTCACTCCTATGGACAACTGGCTACTCTAAATTGTCCATAGGAGTGAATGTGAGTGTGAATGGTTGTGTGTTAGCCCTTTGATTAACTGGCAATTGTCCAGGGTGTACCCCGCCTCACACCCTAAATTAGCCCGGATAGACTCCAGCACCCCTGCAACCCTGAATGGGATAAGTGCTAGACAATGAAAGAATGGATGAATGGGTAAACTTGAATAATTAATGAAATTTATTTTAGTTGATGATTTTTGTCAAGATTTTCCATGCTTTTTTAATCTTCTCGCATGCTATTTATTTCTAGCCATGACTACATAATCAGTCTTTAAAGGTAAGGTAGGCGATTTCAGAGGCTAATAATAGCAAGCTAGCTTTGAAAGCCAAAGACCTGTCATGTCTGCATAATCATTTTCCAAAGCAGCGGCTCAAATGACAAGAATGAGATTAGCTCATGTCAATTCACCGTTGAGTAAATATTACAGTACAAAGCGAATAATAATTATAATAATGAACAGAAGCAACTTTTTAAAAACATGAATACACACAGCAAGTTTATAGCGGGAATGCTCTGATGATGTAGCTGTCTGTGCTAACAGGGTCCGCAGAGGTAAGCAAGTACATATGTTGGCACGCAGGTAGGACAACCTATCGGAATATTGGAACCAAGCGTTTTGAATGAAGTTTTTTGGATCATACGCCTTCCACAGATGATATAAATACATATAAATACATTTAGACCACTTACCATTATTTATAATACTTAACTTAAAGAGTGCTATCGAGATGTGAAGAGACTTACAACCTGTATAACAAAAAATGTTTTTGAACAAAATCTTTGAAATCTCCTACCATGCCTTTAACTTATTAGCATTTGAAGTCAAAGAGAAAAAAGTTCTTGAGTTTAAGCCAAGTGTATCAAGACAGTCTGCTGCCACAGGTATGCTGTGATATTGCAACGTATATGGAATCAAATTTGTGCCAAAATAAACGAACGAAAAACTTTCAAAAATGAACAGTCAGTCTCACAGAGAAACCATGTACAAAGTTTGGATATCCCAGGACTACAAGGGCGTTCGTATACCGAGGTTCCACTGTAGTCAATTTGTTATTTGACCAAAATTTTAATTTCCTCACAGGCATTTAATTTGTGCCCTCGGTACAATTTATGAAATGTTATTAAATGATCAATAATTCTTTTTTTCTCAGGTAATACTCACCCCTTATAAGTGTTTTTAAGCTTAGTCTTAGTTGACAGATTTGCAGTTTACAGCTTGTTTCAATTCTTTAATTAAACTCTTTCATTGAAATAGCAATAATGAAGGCCCAGAGCACTTTATAATGATCTGTACAGTGTTCGTTTGTTCTTCCTATTCTCATTACTTTTGTTGCTGTCATTGAAGAACACCTTGAGGGTATCCTGAAAGAGAAATGCAGTGTGTTTAGTCTACACAGCATGTTTATGTCTTGCACAGCTACGTAGTAACTGTACGTGATAACTGTAATGTGATGACGCATTTAAATCTGAAATATATAAACACAACAATATTGCTGTGCATTTAATAACCAATTATCAGCACACGACCAGTTTTAATAAAGATACTCACCAGCTTGTGACCAGCTTCCTTTACCTTCAATATAGTCTCCATTTTATACACCTAAAAACAAGCACACCTACTCACATATCATGCAGGTAAATGAACATTATTAATAATGGAAGGGCATATGTAATTGTGAGTGTGTGTAAAGAAGTAATATAAGTGGGGGGCTTTGTTCATTTTTGCTCACCCTGGCATGTAGAAGCTCGGGATCTCTGATCATGTTCATGATGTTGTAGTTGTTTTCGCCCTCCAAAAGCATCCAGGTGATCTTCTTCGCCTGAGTTTGGTTAATTTTCGCAACGAGTGGTAACATGTAATTATCTGCAGAGAAGAAGAGCGAGAGGTGTGTGAAACAGGGAGAGAGAAGAGAAATAGTTAATGCGATTAATTAATTACGTTAATGAGTAACAAAAGGAAGAGGAGTTGAAAGTCGCTCAGTGGTTATGGTGTTTGACTACTGTTCTGAAGATCACCGGTTCAATTCCCAGCACCAACCAACTGCCAATGCTGGGTCACTGAGTTTCTTTAACCCTCAGGTGCTTAGTTGGATAAAGGAATATTAAATAAATGTAAGGATAAGTGTGAATGCCTGAAATACATTCTGTAGTTTGCACAATGAAATACCAGCGAAATCGTAATGGGAAGTAAACTAAAAGTGATATTTGTATGAGCAAAGTTCAGATGTGTGTTTGTGTGTAAACAAGTGTAAAACTTACATGCCATCTCAATCTGGTAATCTACTGGGTTCACTTCTAGCATGTCAATTGTCAGATGTTTTCTATCTGATAGATCTTTGGGTAAATCCTGGTAACAAATGATTATTAATATTATTTTTATTATTAATAATCAAAAATAATTAGACAGTTGATTAACATCATTACTCACTTATGGGATCATTTTGTTTGTGTGTGTGTGTGTGTGTGTGTGTATTGGAATTGTGTTTGTTCTTACGTTTGTGTCCGTGTTCTGCTGCACTTTACGTAAAGATGTCACACGTGTAGAGGACGCATCATCTGCATCTGAAACTACAACTTGGACACTTTCTTCTGATGGAACAGTGTCGTTAACTGGGTCACTATCAACTACACTAACAGTGTCGACAGCTGGAACTGAGTCGGCCACTGGAATGGCATTTGTAGATGCTTGTGCAGTTGTATTTGTACATTTTCTACCCAACTGTGACACTTGACAGGACACTTGAACATCAGCCTGACATTCCTGGCATTTCCTTTGAACCACATCATCATGCATCAGCTTCCTGCCCCATAGCCTGCCATCCATCTCCTTTTTGGCCTTAATGGCTTCCTGAAAAGATGCAAATTGCACAAAGCCAAATCCTCTGGAGCAGCTGTTCTCCATCCTGACCTGTAGGAGACACATTAGGACATGGTTAGCATGGTAACCAATAGGAAAAGCTTTTCATACAAGAAGCTTCAGTGTTGTGGACCAAGATTATTGGGAAAGAATAAACTGAAGCTTATTTATTAATTCATGAGGAATAATTAGGTTGAAGTGACCTTTGCACTGGTGATGGTTCCAAATTGTGAAAACTCAGTGCGCAGATGCTTATCATCCAGCTTGTCATCAAGGTTCTTCACAAAGAGTTCCACACCCTACAGCAGAGTTTGTAAACTATAAAAACCATTACGCCTATGGAATGTCCTCACTAGGATACCAACCCAAGAGTGTGTGTGGGAAAGGGGGCAGGGGGCGTGTGTGTGTGCATGTGCGTGTGTGTCTTTGCATGTATGTGTTAACCTGCTCAGATTTGTGACTGTTTTTGGTCTGTCTTTCATCTTTAGTCATTGCTCGACCAACATACAACTGCTTCCCATTCAGCTCCATTCCATTCATCTCAGCCACAGCCTACTCTCACACACACACATACACACACACACATCACATTAAGCAGAGGTTTTTCCACTGTAGGTAAACATTGCACAAGGTTGCAGTGCACTGGTATGTTTGGTTGCAGTGTACACTCACTCTCCGTGCCTCCTCTGGCTTCTTGAATCTTACAAAGCCAAATCCTTTAGACTTCCCGTTCTCATCTGTCATGACACGGGCACTTAGCACAACACCTGGAAAACCCACATCCACACAAAATCCATTTCAAGGGTCAGTCTGAATTCTGGGATATGTTTTAACAATATTTGTTTTTAGTTTTGGAACAGTATTTTACGTGTATGCCATTCTTTATTAGGGGTCCTCACCAAACAATCTGAAGACGTCTTTCAGTCTCGTGTCGTACATTTCTTTATCCAGGTTTTTAATGAAAATGTTAGTGAAACAAGAGTTGGGAGAGTGGGAGCGTGCCTCAGCTTCACGCTCCTCACGAGACTTAAAGCGCTCAATAAACCTGTAACACAGACACTGCTCTTTGACTCTTTATCTTAACACTACTGTGAGTCTTAATGCTTCCAACATGATTACCTGATGTTGACTGAAATACTGTCATGCAATCGAGCAGCATATTTCTTTCGACAATATGAATTACTTTTTATATTTAAATGCAGGCGGGTGCAATGTAAAAATTTACACTTGGCTTACACTTTACGACCATTCAGAGGTTTTCCATTGAGCATCCTTATCGCTTTATCCGCTTCTTCCTCAGACTCAAACTGGACATAGCCATATCCTTTTGACCCCTTCTCATTGCCAACAACCTTTGGGAAAGATATGTTATGTAAACACACAGAATTAAATTTAAACAAAATTAATCATAAAAAAAATTAATCATGCTACACAGATATCATTTAAATCCAACCAGTTCAAAGCCTGAACCTTGCAGGACTGGATCTTTCCAAACATGGAGAAGGTTTCATAAAGGGCCATGTTGTTAATGGATTTATCCAGGTTTTTGATGATCAGATTTCCCACACTGCTGTATCTCAAAGATGGATCCTTATGAGACCACATGATGCGCATGGGGCGCTCCATGAGGAATGTAAAATTAAGCATTTCCAATGCTTGCTGAGCTGTGGGAATTGAAATAAAACAGGTCATTAATTTTAATTAAAGAAATATTAATTGTGTATTAGAATATATATAATTATACATACAGTCAGTTGGTTAATAAAAGTTATGAGAAATGTAGTTAATTAGCTTAATTACCTCTGAAGAAAATAAAACCTACTTTTTTTATTTAAATGACTTGTCAGAAAATGAATAACTCTTTAAAAAAATGAATGCGTCAAATGATGCGCATTTTATTAGACCATGTATATACATGTAATAAAGCAGTAAAATAATATAGAAAATAAGCATGTAGCCAATGTTCCCTCAAATTTTTCATGTCTGGGCACTCTGAGGACCACTGTGAGCAACATCAGATGTGCACGCTGTTTCGCCATGATAAGGGGTTAGCATTAGCGTTAGCTGCA
>JAOUQX010000014.1:5841193-5851564 GCA_028566295.1 Liobagrus marginatus
AACAGTCACGGAGTTGTTGTGAAGCCACTCCTTCGTTATTTTAGCTGTGTGCTTAGGGTCATTGTCTTGTTGGAAGGCAAACCTTCGGCCCAGTCTGAGGTCCTGGGCACTCTGGAGAAGGTTTTCTTCGGGCATATCCCTGTACTTGGCCGCATTCATCTTTCCCTAGATTGCAACCAGTCGTCCTGTTCCAGCAGCTGAAAAACACCCCCTAAGCATGATGCTGCCACCACCATGCTTCACTGTTGGGAATGTATTGGACAGGTGATGAGCAGTGCCTGCTATTCTCCACACATACTGCTTAGAATTGAGGCCAAAAAGTTCTATCTTGGTCTCATCAGACCAGAGAACCTTATTTCTCACCATCTTGGAGTCCTTCAGGTGTTTTTTCATGTGTCTTGCACTGAGGAGAGGCTTCTATCGGGCCACTCTGCCATAAAGCCCTGACTGGTGGAGGGCTGCAGTGATGGTTGACTTTCTACAACTTTCTCCCATCTGCAGACTGCTCTGGAGCTCAGCCACAGTGATCTTTGGGTTCTTCTTTACCTCTCTCACCAAAGCTCTTCTCCCCCAATAGCTCAGTTTGGCCACACGGCCAGTTCTAGGAAGGGTTCTGGTCATCCCAAGCGTCTTCCATTTAATGATTATGGATGCCACTGTGCTCTTAGGAACTTTAAATGCAGCAGAACATTTTTTGTAACCTTGGCGAGATCTGTGCCTTGCCACAATTCTGTCTCTGAGCTCTTCAGGCAGTTCCTTTGACCTCATGATTTTCATTTGCTCTGACATTCACTGTGAGCTGTAAGGTCTTATATAGACAGGTGTGTGGCTTTCCCAATCAAGACCAATCAGTATAATCAAGCATAGCTGGACTCGAAAGAAGGTGTAGAACCATCTCAAGGATGATCAGAAGAAACGAACAGCACCTGAGTTAAATATGAGCGTCACAGCAAAGGGTCTGAATACTTAGGGCCATGTGATATTTCAGTTTTTCTTTTTTAATAAAGCTGCAAAAATCTCAACAATTCTGTGTTTTTCTGTCAATATGGGGTGCTGTGTGTACATTAATGAGGAAAAAAATTACTTAAATGAGTTTAGCAAATGGCTGCAATTTAACAATGAGTGAAAAATTTAACACTGAACACTTTCCAAACTCACTGTATATATTATACACACAGTATAAAGGGAACAACTGAATAGAGCTAACGTTTTGTTAAGAAAAAGGTGTTTTACTGTGTTTTTGTTCCTCAGAGGCAAATGTTTCAGGATCCACCTGCATTCCATCTAGACAAACAGAGAGATCTCCAACCAAATCACTGCCATCCGTATCTGCGCTCAGAGGCAGATTTCGTATCACCTCATGGACTAAGAGAAAGAAATAGTACTATCAGAGAAGTTCAACAAATGTGGTGATGACAAAGGTGAATAATAATTCAGCTCAGTTCTCTTCTAATTGTTATTAATTAGATATTGTTTCTATAAATAATTCACATTATGCGACATTCATCATAGGACTTTACAAGGCTGATATTTTATTAAATATTAAATGTCAAAAATCTTATCACCAACAGGTACTGCTCCAGCCTTTGCAATTCTGGGCAAGATTACATGCCTGTGGTTCAGATTCACATGGACAGTAAATAGAACATATATGGCAACCTTTGTGATTCATGTAATAATTCCAGTTCACCTGTCTACAATTTCACATGCCTTCTTTAAGGGCAATGCAGATAGAAAGTCACATACACAGAGCACACACCACTGACAGCTCGCTGTGCTAGAAGCCCATATGAAAGTTAACAGGACTTACTCCTCATGTCATTGGATTTGAGGGTCTCACTGACTTCTAAAGTTGCCATTCCAAGCAAAATGTCTGCTTTGAGAGTCTGATGATTCCAGACACGAAAAATTAACTTGCTGAAAGGAGTAACAATTCTACAAGAAATTAAGAAAAGCATTAGATACAAGTATAAGGGAAAACATTATTTCTATGATTAAAAGAAAATAGTAATTCCAAAATGGCAGGCTATCCGTTCAAATTTACACTGTGAGGGGCTGCTTCCATTTGGGGCTATGAGTGTTGGTGCACTTCTCTGTTTTCTTTGACTGGCCATCAACAGCCACCTCCACATATGGACTAGGCCCAAACCAGTTCTTCTTGTTCTCTTTCAGCTTAGCTGACAACACTAACGGTAGTATAAACACAGAGAAATTGACTTTGAACTGAAACAGACTAGACAAGTAGTTCAAATGTACATATATAAGGTGTTTTATTAAAGGAAATTGGCTAAATCAGGAAAATCCAAGTTTCGAAAAATACCCACCTGTTATCTGCAACTGAGCCTTCATTGTGTAGCCATTAACAGTAGCTTCTGCGGCTCAGATACATCTGTAAGAAAAAACTATAAAACATTCTTTAATTCATTCTCTAAAAAAAATTTTTTTTTTTTTAATTCATTGTTAAATATTACAAAGCCAAATCAGCTCGGGCTTGCTACATTTGTGCCCTGTGGTGTGTTTCTGTATGTGCAATGAAAACAGTAGACAGCAACTTCAATTTAATTTATTCTTTTAAAAAAAATTAAATTCAAATGGTCTTACTGAACTCTTTCCAAGGTGCAACAACTTTTATAAACAAGGTGTCACAAAGCAAAATCACGGAGATTGACAAAAGCCTTTGTCAGATAGATGAAAAAATAGATCATGCGTAGAACCATTCAGTCCAAATAACACAAAATATTTGCAAAAATAAGTTCACCTGGATGCAGTTTGCTGTACAGTCTTGCTGTACTTCAACCCCATAGAAATTCAAGTGAGAGCTCCTCGTCCTGTAATGCCAATGTTATGGCTCTGCGTGACTATGTTTGTTGGTGGAAAATGCTCCTTCCCGCAACTTCATATTTCATAAGCCAATGACTGCAAGACAGTGTCTGAACGCCTCTGTAAGATGCCATGGCCACTAGTTGGGAGAGTTTACATAACACAGTGTGCTCACAATTGCATACAGTTTCTAGGTGTGTGCTGAAGATAAGTACTGTATGCTTGAGTTTTTTACTCTCTCTGGCCTTCACAATCTTTATTTTATTACATTCACGTTTCTTTCAACTAGTGATTAGTAAATACGAGGCGCACAAACTGTACTCTTCTATTTATCAAGATGTTGTGTCACATCTTTCACACATCATTGGGCCTCTTTGGCTGCATGCTATACGCACTTCTTTACTTATACAGTGACGGAAATCATTATTTGATCCCATGCTAATTTTGTAAGTGTATCCCCTTATTAGGTAATGAAGGGTCTAGTTTTCATGATAGGTTTATAATAATACAGACAAAATATCAACAATATTTCCAGGAGAAAAAAAACGATAAAAAGGGTTCTAAATGAATTTGTATTTGATCGAGTGAAATAAGTATTTGATCCTCTTGCAAAACGTTTTTAGAAACCATCTTGGCAAGCACAGAGGTCAGCGGTTTATTGTAGTTGGTCACCAGGTTTGCGCATGTCTCGGTGGGATTTTGGTATTTGGACTCCTCTTTACCGATACTCGTCAAATCCTGAAAGTTTCGAGGCATTCACTTGGCAACTCGAAGTTTCAGCTTCTTCCACAGATTTTCTATGGGATTAGCGTCCGCAGACTGGCTAGGCCACTCCAGGATTGTAATGTGCTTCTTTTTGAGCCACTCCTTGGTTGCCTTGGCTGTATATTGTGGGTCATTGTCATACTGGAAGGCCAAGCCTTGATCCATCGTCAGTGTTGGTATATCGGCCCATCAATGCGGTGAAGTCTTCCTGTACAATTAGCAGAAAAACAGCCCCAAAGCAGAATGTTTCCACGTCCATGTTGGGCAGTGGGGATGATATTCTTGACGGCATATTCAGCATTTGTTTGTCTCCAAACATAGCAAGTCGAGTTGTTGCCAACAAGCTCAATTTTGGTCTCATCTGACCACATTGCATTCTCCCAAGCCTTCTCTGAATCATTCAGGTGTTCATCAGCAAACTTCAGAAGGGCCTGTACATGTGCAGAATCTCAACCCATTATGGTAAAGTATGATAATTTAACACAATTAGCACCAGATCACAACAGAAGTCATCTAAGGTTTCATTTCCCATATAGCAGGTCTATACCTTGCTAGTATTTTTAAGCAAACTAAATAGCCTTATATTTACATGGCGGCATGTCATTTCTGTTTCTACATGTTTCTGCGTTTATAGTTCTCCTCTGCTCTGTATCGCGCATGGCGGAGATACACCCCTTAGAGTGCGCACGCACACAGACAAATGCGTGCAAACAGGTGAGCATTATATGACCACCAGCGGACAGAGATACGCGTCGGAGAATATGTCGCATCAACCACCTGAAAAACAGACAAAAATGTCTGCGTTTTTTAATGATTTTGTTGTGTGTTGGTCTAAACCTCAACCTCGTTTACCCTATTATTGCAATCTGTCAAAAAATAAAATAAATGCTTTAAAAAATTTTTTACATGCTTTTTGTGTTCATTTATTCTGTTTTAAGACTCTAGACACTGAATATTTTGTAGAATTGTAGTAGGCAGAGCATTTTTATTAAAGAGTTCTAAATATAAATAAAACATATTGGTTCATTTCAAATTAGTTGTTGACAACTTAGATTTGTTTGGCAGATTCAATTGGCATTCTGAATTGTATTTTAAATAAAGATACAAATTTAAATTAACTCGTATTTATAATTGTATAACAAAGGAATTCTTGTTTTTATATACTTTAATTGCTTCAAGTTTAATTTACTAAGTTAAAAAGCATGATGGAAAATGGTGCATGTAAATTATAAGTAAATCGAACACATTATTTTTTACCAGTCTAGGGCCTCTATTGGCTCTAAAAGCATCATTTATTCCATGTGACATTGATTCCACAAGATGTTAGAAGAATTCCCTTGAGATTTTGGTCCATGCTGACATGACTACATCAAGCAATTCCAACAAATCTTTAAGAGCACTTTTTCATACTGTGGATCTCCTGTTTTACCACATCCCAAAGGTGTTCTACTGGATACAGATTTGGCGGCTGGCTAGGCCACTGAAAAACACTGAACTCATTGTCATGCTTGTGAAACCAGTTCAAGACAACATTTGCTTGTGCCATCACAAGATGGCAAGTTGTGGCCATGGAGGGATGCACATAGTCAGCAACAATAATTTAATTATTAATGGGCCAAAGCATAAAAAATATTAATAGGCCCAAAGAGTACCTTTAAAACATTCCCCAAACCATTGCAGTACCTCAACCAGCCTGGACTACTGACATAAGGCAGGTTAACTGGGCAAAAAAAAAAAGCCTATGATAGTCACAGTTACAGAAATACTCACATTTGCCTGGCTGGCACATTCATACCACATGATGAATATAGAATTTTCTCTCTATTCCCAATTATGTGAACATTACCTAACCCTGCACGATTTACATAACCCTGATGATGCATTGTCAAATGGATAATTAAATAACTGCATGAACAATTAATGTTCTATGTGAGTGTATGCATATGTGGATATTAACACTCAAATGGGACTAGGTGAAACAGGGCTGAAATTTTGGTTTTGCCAATGAATGGTCATTTAAGAACACAAACACACCAAGTAAACAAAGTATTAAAACACTCTTTTTGATGCAGGTATGTGAATATTAATGTCATGCCTTTCTTTCACACAGCAGCCACATGGCCATGCATGACCTTTTTAGCACTCCTTTATCTGGTCATTTCCAGGTAGGAAAAGATTTAAAAAAAATCTGTTAGTGAGCTCTGATTTTCTTAAGGAAGATTTATGCAATCTGTTGTAGCACGATTAAACATGGCAAAATTTCCAAACATTACGACACATCAGCTGTCACAGGTACACCGCTTCTGACCAACACGAGGACTTGCACAGACATGCCATATGCAACACAGCGTCATGTCATCGCTATTTCTACAACCAAACATAAATAGTCCGCTGTAAATCCGACAGTAACACAAAAGATAACATTTCCCATTACGCTGCTCAGAAAAGCGACAACAGAACTTAATTAAAACCTAGAACCTGGCGTATTTGTATCAGATTAACTCCTGACACTTAGGTGAAACTTGTTATAAGGTTGCCGTGACAGGAACTAAACAGTTACAGCTATGTAGTATGACAGCTTTAATGACGAACACCGCGAGACACCTTGAATTTTCTGGTCTGATGTGTTAACTATATGTTAAACGCTACTCGAAACCCACTGTTAACGCTAAGTAGAATATCCGTAGCTAAGTTAGCCAGCACGTTAGTTTTGCTTTAGCTAGATAATCTTAACTTAAATCGCAAGGTTCGAAATAAATACAATTTGACATTAAGCCATTGCAAACTACTATCACACGTTTGTGCTTAAAGTGACAATGAGGATTACTTGTCGGTAGCTAGTAGTGTAACATAGCCGGTATAGTGAAGAGTCACGGGGGAAGTTGGTGGACTTTCAGGCGCATCGTTAAAAAAACCCGCTAGCCTTAGCTTGCTATCAAAAGCCAGCTAGCACACATAGCGCTACTCGCTGCGTTTGTCAGGTGGAAACCGTTAGTTAACTAGCTAATGCTATGCGAAAACAAGGGGTTTTACGGCGTCGTTATTTTGTTATCACCGGGAGGCATTACCTGGTTAAATTAATGTATTCGATACGTGAAGTTCAGCAGTTGTAGAGAAAACAGACTCCCACGTTTTGCTTCGGTTGATACATTTTGCCGTTTTATTCCATTGACCAAAGGTCCTCCACACGGCCTTGTTTGCAGGTCACGTGACTCCGTAACCGTGACGTTGATGACGTGCTGAAGTCTAAACACCCCACATTAATAATAACACTTAATAACAACTTTATAATGGTGGTGATGATGATGATGATGACAATAATAATAATAATAAAATAATGATTATTATTATTATTATTATTATTATTATTATTATTATTATTATTAGTAGTAGTAGTAGTAGTAGTAGTAGTTAATACGTAGTAGTATTAGCAGTAGTAGTAGTAGTAGTAGTAACACAGATTCGAGCATATTAATGCAAGCGTCTAAGGATGTATGACAATCAAAAGAATATACCCAACACCGGAATTTTATGTGGCGTCCACCAGATAGCACTATTGACCAGTGTTTTTTAACATCTAATTTAAACTTCTAAAAAACGAGTTTTTATCAGTTTATATTATCTGCGATATTTATTTAATTAATCTGCAATGTATTGTTGCTTTAGAATTTAGCCAACACCTAAACCGTTGTAATTTCTTTATAATATTTCTTACAATTACACAAAAATATTAATAATAATACTTAGAATTAATAAAAAAAAGAAGAAGAATGTACAAATACTGTAGTCCTCTCAGTTTTTAAAATTCTTAATAATATTTTTGTAGTTGAGTACAATCACAGCTTCTCGGAAGAGTCCAAAATAAGGTGCAGGCCAATCAGCATGCAGGTGGGCGGGGCTTCTAGCCAGCGAAAGTTCTTTAGCGTCATTGGTTGAGGAAGACTGTTAGCTGGAGCAGGTTACTGTACCACTGCATCGAGCTCTGAGGCAAACATCCTCCAATCTGTTTCACATCATACAAGCAAAAGGATTCAATCTAGTTGAGTTTTTCTTATTACCCATTTAGATAGAACAGGAAAAGATGCTGGCATGTGCGGAGATGATCACAATGTGTCTTCAGTCAGCGAAGCGAGAATATATTTGCTCAGAGAAAGAGCAGCAGCTGCAGCACAACCACGGACTTTCCATTTTTCACGACGTAAGTGCAGCCTGTACAAATCATTTCTATCGTTCACAGATCCAATTCTATAAAGCATGTTTATCCAGTTTTTGCAGTCATTAATTTAATACTGCATTGATACTGGGAATACAGCTTGTCAGGTATTATGGCAGACGTCTCTCTGAAAAGACGAGTCTGTTTAATGACCTACACGCTGAGGACTCCTGCATTTGCTGCATAGACATCAAGCTGAACACTTAAATGACAGGTGTGCTAATTATTCATGAATCATCTCTGGTGACCAGTGTGAAGTCAGTAACTTGTCATCTCACACCACAATAAGAAAAAAAAGATTTTTTTGGTATTGATAATAATATTCTATTGTAAAATATGTATCAGGTTAAATAAAAATTTAAAAACTTGTTTTAGTTGATAAAAATATTAGATACTGATTACTGATATCACACTTCTGGACCACTGTAAATGTGCAGTTATTGAGTTGAATTACAGAGAGCTTAAAAAAGAAGTCAATAACACAATGAGTGACAGTTTAAATATCAGAGCCAAGTTGGAGGTTGTCACTGCGGGATAAGATTGTGTGTGTGTGTGTGTGTGTGTGTGTGTGTGAAAATATTATAAGTCTCATCTCATTTATTTGTCATTGTTGTCACAACGGTGACGTAATTGAAGCTTCCTGCAGGAGAAAGGTGAAAATGTTTTCTCTGCATGGTTCAGTAAGATCATGTAGAAGGATCTAAAAGCTGTACACCTGTGTGTGTGTCTGTGTGTGTGTGTATGTTTTAAAACATACTAAACAATGTTTTATTAAAAATGTAAAAATGCAGAATGTTTTGTGTTATGTTTAGGTTTAGGTGTAGGGATTGTGTCAGTGGATAGAATGTACAGTTTGTACAATATGTAAACCATTATGCCTATGGAATGTCCTCACTAATATATCAAAACAAGTGTGTGTGTGCCACACTGACAGATTTAGGAAGAAATGATCTGTGGGTGCACGGTGGCAGAGTGGTTATCACTTCTGCCTAACAGCAAGAAGGTCACAAATTTGATTCCCACCCAGGGTCTTCCTGTGTGGAGTTTGCATATTCTCCCCATGATTGCACGGGTTTTCCCTGGGTACGCTGGTTTCCTCCTGCCTCCATAGGAGTGAATGTGTGTGTGAATCGTTGTCTGTGTATCTTTAATATCCCTGCGATTACCTGCCAATTGTCCAGGGTGTAAATAATACATAGGTACCAGGGTATACATAATTTGGTTAACATAGTTAAACGTGTGATGAGTCAGGTTGGTATGAAGATGTATGTCATGAGGTCGATCATGTGGATGATACTCTTTTTTCACAGCATACTGTCATATATTTCATGTGCCAGAGAAAATTACTGATATAATGATCTTAAAATCCTTTATATATATCCGTTTTATATAGTTTTATTCATTTAGACCGAAAAGTCTGCATCTACCAGTGAAAATTCATTTTTTTTAGTCTTTGCTGCTTTAATAACATTTTTATTACCCATTACTTTATTACTCTATTGACAACAACTTAAAGGGAAAGATTTTATCTCAAACTATTATACCACACTTTATATTTTCTATACAAAACAACTACACTTTTAACTTTCATTTTAGACTTGTAGAGTTTCTGAATACCTCAGGTGATATAAAAGTACGTGCATGCTGTGGGTTCGATAGAATGCAGTGTCACATAACCAGACTTTCTGACTAGCAGCAGAATGTCTGGATTTACAGCAGCATTTAGAAGCAAAGGGACATCTGATTGAAATGTTAAGCAACCAATCACAGTTTGTTTTATTCAGCAAATTTGCATGCCGCAATTATAAATCTATTATTTAAGAAAATCTTGCAAATTTGCTGTCATAATGTCTTTGTAAAACACCTACAAAGTTGATTGAAAACGTGTGTAGACTTTTGTGGACATGACTTTCCAGACACTATGTTGAATTTCTTGTGGTCCTTGACTGGTTTGATGGCCAAAAAACATTCCTTCATCCATTGTCAAGCGCTTATCCTGTTCAGTGTCATGACTTTCCAGACACTATGTTGAATTTCTTGTGGTCCTTGACTGGTTTGATGGCCAAAAAACATTCCTTCATCCATTGTCAAGCGCTTATCCTGTTCAGTGTCATGGGGTGGTGGAGCCTATCCCAGCTAACTTAGGGCGTGAGGGTGGTACACCCTGGACAATCGGCAGTTAATGGCAGGGCTAGCACATATAGACAGACAACCATTCACACACACATTCACTCCTACGGACAATTTAGAGTAGCAAATTCACCTATGCCCAATCGCATGTGTTTGGAGGTGGGAGGAAACTGGAGTACCTGGGGAAAACCATGAATCAAACCCATGACCTTCTTTCTGCGAGGCAGGAGTGATAATCACTCTGCCACTGTGCCACCCAGCAAAAAAACAGGACAGTAAAATGTCTTATAAATGTGATAGAATTTAACTAATCTTGTAACGCCCCCTGTGCCGGCGACCTACAGAGGCGTGGCCGGGCCGGCCGCACGAAGGACCTTACGACGCGGCGAAGCTTCTAGTCATGTTCTGTTTGTGTCACGTGTTTTTGGTTCATGTTCTTATTG
>JAOUQX010000014.1:5851664-5862177 GCA_028566295.1 Liobagrus marginatus
ACCCAAGTTTGCGAATGAAAAATGGGGGGGTCGACTTATACACCGGGTCGACTTATACACCGGCATATACGGTACTTGGTGTTGAGTCATCATGATTATGCAGCCCAGTGCAGCTCTCAAAATAAATTGGTAAGTAGAAAAGTGCAAAAAGGATTGAAAGTGTCTAGAGGAGAGAGATGCCCAGTGCTTAGGCCTGCTGTGATTTAGGTCACATATGCCACCATTGAGCTGTGCACTCGAGGCTCAAATTGGGTATTTGATATTCGAATTCCAGTGGGTGTGCTCTGTTAGGCTTTCTATAAGCCTGATTGATGAAGGATACCACAGAATCAGAATCAAGGGCACAGAAGCCAGATGCAACTTTATGTATAAGAACTGATGTATGATTCAATTCATCTATACCATAAATCCTTATGTGAATGGTGAAGCCTTTGACATGGGTTTGACTGCAAGTTTGAGCTGATAACGTACATTTGCTTACCAGCTGGCCCCTGGATCATATTTGTCTGTCCAGCCCATCTCACAGATACTTAATCAGCTCGCAAAGTTAAGATTTTTTTTTTTAAACTCTTTTCATGTTCTTCAAATTATTCCTGAAGAATTGATGCAGTTTGCTCGGGAGGATTATCCAAAAACTGCCCTCTGCCTTTAGGGAATACTGTTACTATGAAGCAGAGTATTTGTCAAAGTAGTAACCACCCGGGGTGGCAGTGGTTATCACTCCTGCCTTGCAGCAAGAAGGTTTGATTCCTGCCCAGGGTGTTTCTATGTGGAGTTTGCATGTTCTCCCCATGCTTGCCTGGGATTTCCCCAGGAACTCCGGTTTACTCCCACCTCCAAACACATACGATTGGGCATAGGTGAATTGGCTACTCTAAACTGTCCATAGGAGTGAATGTGAGTGCGAATGGTTGACTGCCTTTAAGTGTTAGTCCTACGATTAACTGGCGATGTAAGGGTGTACAATCCTTCCCGCCTCACACCGGATAAGCGCTAGACAATTAATGAATGAATGAAAATGTGTCTTAATAATATTCATATATTACAATCACAGCTTTTTAAAAAATATTTGTTGCAGTGCTTTGTTAAAAATGATAACCCTCAAATCGTTTTTCTCTGTTTGTGGTAGACGATGGTAAGCTCTCCTTTGAAGAATTCAAGACTTACTTTTCCGATGGGATTCTCACGACTGAAGAGCTTCAGGAGCTATTCTACTCAATTGATGGGCGACAGACCAAGTATGTACTACCATAAATTTGTCTCTGATTTAAAAATGTCTAATATATTGTGTGTCTTACTGGTTAATTTTTAATGATTGTTCCCTGTGACAGGGAGCATAGTCGCGCTTTAAAGACCTCTGAACAGTAAAAAAAACAATAATTTGAAAGGTGTCAAGGCAACAAAGACGATTTTGAAAAAGAAAAGTCACATTTAGTTCAAAGCTTTGGCCTTGAAAGAACATGTTAAAGACATCTCTTTAAGCCTTGGTTTTAAATCATTTTAGTGTAGGACTACATGGGAATGGTTTCAATTTAGTTTTTTATTATAATATCAAAACACTTCACAGACTCTTTTTAATTGGATGCACAATCAGCAGTCAGGGTGTCCAATTACTTAGTAATTACTGTATTCACAAATCTTTAGTAAATTAGAGTTCCTAAGCTCCAGAAATAAAGACCAAACGTACCTATCCTCATTATGGCATTAAGTCAGCTATTAGATGGTCTGAGGCTGGTGCAGTTTTTAGCCTGCTGAATAATCCTCCTTTGCCACGGACTATAGGATTAGGATAAACACTGTGCTTCTGTTGGATATGACTAAATTTTTACATTTTGATAGACATACTGCATATGCATATAAACGGTAATAATGGACACCAATAATAGGTCTACACCATTTGACATCAAATTAGACACCAATTATCCATAACCTTAAATGTCATCTAGGTGTCATTTAATATTAAGAAAAAACATAGAGCTATCTCATAAAAGTTTATGATGGTCACAAATTGCCATCAATGCTTAAGATTACATTTTTGTTTTGATATGTAATTCAGTGTGGCTTTTCGCACATGTATATCAAAATTTTGAATATTCTTGAGATTATGACATTCATATTTTCATTTTGTGCCTTCAACAAAGATCCAGTGTTACATACAGTGTAAATTTATATTCATTTATACACTGAATTTATTATAAACTTAAATTTAATTATAATTCATATAGCCATTTATGTTCACACAGTCGCTCAATGTTCACAGGCTGTAAAGTTACTTAAAATGTGACTGACAACCAATTTCACAGCCAATTAAAGCCTGCTTCTGTGCTAATTTAAACCCTCGTGTAGTGTTAACATCATGTACCCTTGTTTCATCCTGAGGGTAAAAAGTGACCCGATATTATGTTTCATATATTATCAATTATCACAATTGAATTTTAAACCCCAAATCTAGACTTTTTCATTCCATTTATTCCAGACCATGTGAATATCTGAATTTTTCTCTTTAATCAATAGACATTCAAAGGGTTGAAGAGATAAAAGATATCGAATTGTGTCACTGTTCATATACCTAATAACCCAACTGTAACTCTTACATGACACACAATTTTAGGCTTATCACTTAATATGTATGAAATTATATTCCATCCTATACATCTGATTAAACTGCCAGAATATTTACAAAGCACTCCCCTTGTGTTAAACTACACCTTTTTGCGTTCCCTTTACAGCAACCTTGACACCGACAAGTTATCAGGTGGGTTTAGATGATTCCTTTCTTTTTACATTCCAGAACATTATACCCCTCTGATAGACTGTTGATTAGCATGCTAAGATACTCAGTTATTGTTATTTGTCCTTTGGCAATTTGTTTTGGCTCTTTGTGGGGTTTTTTACCTATTAATCTTGGCATTTCTAAAAGGTGTCAGCAACTTGTGAAGGCAGAAAGGTGGAACCGGTTAGTAATTGCTTTTGATTGATCCTGTGTAGTTAGCAGAGTTTGCAGCAGCAGCACAGTACAGATGTTTCATGAGTCATCTGCACAGGGGCAACAGATTAGTGGTAAGATGTCATTTCAAACTCTTTTTACTTTGCAATAGTAAACCAAATAATTGTTTACAAAGTATTGAATCTCACATTCGTGCTTGTGGAGATTTGTTTTGATATAGCTGGCTTTAGTCTCGAAAAATTTCACAAAAAAAGAACACAACGGTTTGGTAATGTCAGTCGGATATGCAACTGAGTATTACGGTTTATTTACTTTAAGACTTTCCGTTTCTATAGCGTTGCAGACCTTAAAATCGGTGGTCTGCAACTAGAACGTTAAATACATCGAGATATAAATATCATTAAGCTTAAATTGTGATATGTGGTCATATACCATGGAATGATTTTAGACTAAAAAAATTCATAAATACAAGCTCAATAATTCATGTACTAGATACAATTTATGAATATATCTTACTAACCACAAACAAATACCTTTCAATTTGAGTCTGTGGAATTTGGGATTAAATGATTGTGTTTGTACAAATTGCTGCACAAACCTGTTTGCAAATATAAATGCTGTGTTCTGCATTAATAGATAAATTGCTAAATACATAAATTGCCCATAAAAAAGAATCTATGCATTTGTGGATCAGGTGTTCATTGCATTTGGGTTTTTATGCGGCCTCAGAAGGCTGTCCAAAACTGTTTCCATAGGTGCCTTCGCTGCCTTACAAGCCTTTGCCCCGTAAGGCAGCGAGGCAATAAGGCAGCTACCTAGGTTTTTGTATGCACCCCTTGATAAAGTACAGGCGCTTGGAAAATTTGCTTAAGCAGAGTAAAAATATCTCACTGTTTCATACAAGGCAAGAAAGCATGCATATGCCAGCTCGGTACTGCGATTGCCATCTAGCGGTAGCTGCCTGCATTGTCTTTCAGTGAAAGACGCTTGCATGGGGATTTTCAGTGAAAAAAAATATCAAACCCCAAATGCACCAAACACAATCGACTCCTCCAACAAGAAATCAATAAATGCACGAGTACCAGCTGATCCACAAATGCATAGATTCTGTTTTGCATGAGCAATTTATGATCTATTAATGTAACGGCAGTACCGGACTCCCGCCAGCGGAGGGGGTCTCCGCCCACACAATGAACTTATTTTGCAGTATGAACTCTACCCTTTGCACTTCCTGTTATCAGCGTATAAAAACCGTGTGTTTCAGTTATACCTTGTCTGGTATTGTTTGGACTGTTCCGTATTTGTCGCTATACAGACTGTTGGACTGTTCAGCTGTTTTGTTGGAGAGTTTTGTATACACACGCCGGGCCGAGTCTAGTTTGATAGCCATTCACTAGCCGTTTGTTTTGTTAGCTAAAGTACGAAGCGCGTAGCTTTAGCCGATAGCACGCTGCGGGTGTGTAGGTTTATGTTTATGTTCGCCAATAAAGACAACTCTGCATTTGGATCCTGCCTGCTCTTCTGCCTCCAGCATGTTACAATTAATGCAGAACTAAACATTTATATTTGCAAACATGTTTAAGCAGAGATGGATAAATACAATCATTTAATCACGAATTCCACAGACTCAAATTGAATTGAATTGTGCTTGTATTTATGAATTAATGAATTATTATTTATGAATTATTTTGAGTCTAAAATAATCCCATAATAGACCTCTTCAAATGTCAAACCCAAATTGCCCTTTTGCACTCTTTGGAACTCAATGTGTACTTGAATCACAAACTCACTTTTTTTGTCAGTAGCTGTAGCTCAAGGTGCAGGTTTCCTGGGTTTATTTAGACCTCTTATCTTTGTCTCAGATTCTCCTTAATATACTGTAATTAGGTTCGGACTTGTTGCACCACTGTGTGTGTCCCAGCTCTTAAACAAGCCCCTTTATTTCTGTCAACTCCTTAATAGCCACAAAATTAGTTTTGATGGACTTTTTTAGTGGAGATAAATGATTCATTATATTTTCATACTTAACTTGATATACTTTCTGTATATCATGTCAACACTGATATGTTCTATACAATAGAGTACACTGCACACATATGGTACAGTAGATATGGTACACGTATTGTGTATACAGTAATCCCTCGTTTATTGCGGTTAATGCGGACCGGAACCCCCCGCAATAGGTGAAAATCCACAAAGTAGGATTGGCCCCCCTAGGAATTTTCGTATATGTATGTGTGGGTACCAGAATGTTTAAAATATGTATATTTATACTTTATATACAGTATATTTATATATTTATATATTTTTTACTTAAATCTATTTAATTAAACAACCTTAATATTATACATTCACTCACTCACATATTTTTTTACTTAAATCTATTTAATTAAACAACCTTAATATTATACATTCACTCTCTCTCTCATACGATACGTAATATCGCTCACCTTGTGCACTCATTCGTCGATCTCGCGCCGGGAACCAATCACGTGCCTTGTCTGAGTGCCCGTGGGTATGTACAAAGCCTCTGAGAGAGTTTCTCTCTTTGTCTGGCATCCTGGGAAACCATTTCTCTCGCGTATCACGATGAAACAACGCTGCTTTCCGCAATACGGCTGCCGAAATGGCGGTATTTTGGAATTGTAATTTTTCGATGAATATTTTTAAAAAATCCCCGATGCACTGAGGCCGCAAAACTTGAACCGCGAAGTGGTGTGGGATTACTGTATATTGAATTTTATTGTAAGCAATAGGTCATGTGGAATTTGGCTTAACTGCATGTTTGCAGTAAATATATCAAATATTCCATTAAACGTTCTCACCTACATTAGAGCTTCGATAAACAGTCTTTCCCTCACCGGCCTTTCTCTCTCTTTTTCTCTGTATTTCCGCACAGCCTGCCATTTTACTGAAAGCTCAGTATGTTACTATATACTGTATTGACACAATAACATTAGAATAAATGCAATAATATTACCGTTATCAAGATAAATATTTCTGAACAATCAAATTTAAGCTTTAAATTTTGTGTTATACATACCCATAACTACTTACCTTTATTTTGCAAGAATAAAAATATTAGGTTTTGTTTTCATTTTAATTTTTGAAGTAAACCCAAAAAAATAGTTAAGTTATGTATCTGTAACGTTGGCACAGAGAAGGGTCAGGACCCAAACACGAGAGGCTGACTGGCTATAGCTTCAACGTAGCCAAACCGAACACGAGTACACCACAACGGGGCTGAAGCTAACGTACTGGTTAATACAACTAGCAAACAAAATGGCTAGCAATAACGATTAGCAAAATGGCTAATAAACAAAGAAGAAACTTAGCTTGAGAGAGCTTAATCAGAAGCTTGGTCAGAAGTCCAATGTAACATGAAAACGCTTGGTATGTCGGCAAAACAATACTTCGCGATGCCCCGTTCGCGCTGTCTTGTTGATATAGGCCGCGACCCGGAAGTGGAAGGTGAACCCGGGCGGTGAACCCGGAAGACGGTCAAAACTCCGGTGAACGCTCCCGCCATGTTACAGTATCACATTCATTCTGATATAAATGATCACATACCCCAGCAGTGGTAGCTTGACAGTTCTGGGAATTTAACCTCAATCTTCGGGTCAGCAGTCCAACACCTTAACCACTGAGCTGCTACCAACTACAGACTTGTCCTGTTGCTTAAATAATCAAAGAAGCAAATCTGCCTGCATGTTAAACATTGGTGAAACAGCAACTCCCCAGGCATCTCCTTATTAGAGACACACTTATTTAGATTCAATTCCACCTTCTACTACTAGCTCACACTATTGATAAGCTGTCAAAACAATCAAGTCTTGCCAACTTTGTGTTTATTGTAAGCTCTGGGTCACAACTATATTGACCAGGATTCTTTGTGTACTGACTATTGCCTTCCTGACCACCTTGATTCTATGGATAAAGCGTGGCCTTAAAAAAGATATTAAATCAATTCTAATAATTTGCTTTAGACCCATGTTTCCAAGAACATAATGTAGCTAAGATGGCAAAAGAGTGTTTTTTGAAGCAATGCGTGTTCAACACTTCGCATAGAACTAGGATGCATTAGGAATTACGAATTGAGGCTTTGATGTTTTTTGTGTGGAATACCTCTTCAGCTAAATGATCCGATGTGAGTGTCTAATGGAGGCTGAGATTAATGTGACAGCAGGTTTTGAGTAGGAGAAACTATTGCACAAGTCATTGGATCAAGCAGTGAAGCATATTCTACTCTGTTTGAGTGCAATTTCCAGACTTGGCAAGACTTTGCTCCAGAAATATTACTGTATTAGGAATGTTAATCTTAGATATTTTGGAATATAATAACCTGAACATTCTTCTGCATCAATTATTCTGCATAAACCGTCTTCAAAATGTCAAGTCGACAGGTGAGTGTGAGAACACCCAAAACCTCCTAAACTACACAAACCAGCTGTGTTAGTTGACGAAAGAATATTTTTAGTGGGTGAAGATAAAACTTTTCATTGCAGGTGGCAAAAAGCAAATGGTTTATCACAGGATGTAAGAAGAACAAATTAGGAAAGGTTTAAAATGTCCATATGCAGTAGTTCAGGAACAACATCCTGAAGACAAATGAGACACACATAAGAATCATACTGGTGGGAAGAAAAATGAATGGAAAAAGCTGTGAACTATACCACATCATCTTATTGTCGTGGGCATGCTATCAATGAAACAGATTCCCTTGTAATGATGATGTGACTGCTGACTGAAAGATGAATTTTACACAGCTTTAGTATCTGCTCAGATTTAGCCAAAGGCACTAGCAAATGCAGTAAAGCCCTGTCAGAGCATCACATGGGAACAAACCTAGTCTCTGGTGATACCGGACCACGCAATCCAGCCGGCCGAGTCCTTCTCGGTTCACCGCGTGGACAGAACAATGGAGTCGGGGAAAACAAAAGGAGGTGGAGTGTGCCTGTTGGTAAATAGTAGCTGGTGCAATAACGCTAACATTTTACCTCTTTCACGGTTGTGCTCAAAGAACCTGGAGCTTCTGACTCTAAAATGTCGTCCCTTTTATCTTCCTCTGTAATTTAGTTCGGTCATAATCAGCGCCATCTACATTCCACCACACGGACAGCACCTTATGTGACCTACACGAGGCGCTAACTTCATATCAAACTCTCCACCGGGACGCTGTGCTTATTGTTGCGGGGGACTTTAACAGTGCCAACCTCAAACGCGCAGTACCGAACTTTTATCAACACATCACGTGTCCCACCAGAGGCGAAAGGACATTGGACCATTGCTATACACAGCTCAAAGGCAGTTATATAGCGTGATCCCATCCAGCGTTTGGAAAATCTGACCATGCAGCTATCTTCCTGTTGCCGAACTACCTAACAAAGCTTAAACGACAACCCCCAGTCACAAGGGAGGTCGCGCGCTGGACGGACCAATCAGTGGTCACGCTTCAAGACGCTCCGGATGATGCAGACTGGGACATGTTTTGGCGCAGCTCTGATGACATCAGCGTGTTTACGGAAGCAGTTACGGGATTTATCGGGAAATTAGCTGACGATAGAGTCCAGTGTGTCACGATCATAACGTATCCAAATCAAAAGCCGTAGGTGGATAAAACTGTCCGCGATGCGCTGAAGTCTCGCTCTGCGACCGGAACCATGAACGATTACAAAGCCGCAGCTTATTATGTGCGCAAAGCGGTGAAAACAGCAAAGGTACGCTACAGTAAAAAACTAGAGTCTCTCTTCCATCAGAGCTTGAGAAATATGTGGCAGGGACTTAGATATATGACGGACTATAAAACACCAACATCCAAGATGATGAGCGCGGACACTTCATTAGCACACGAGCTAAATACCTTTTATGCTCGCTTCGAGGCTGCAGCCAGAAATGCTAATAGCGCCAACAGTGCTAATACTGCTGAATGCATGTATGCAGAGAGTGTAGGACCAGACACCGCGTTCACCATCTCCGAGCACGACGTGAGAACAGCCTTCAGGAGAGTAAATACCAGGAAAGCTGCAGGACCAGACGGAATCACAGGTCAGATCCTGAGAACCTGCGCTGACCAGATAGCACCGGTATTTACAAAGATCTTCAGCCTCTCCCTGAAACAGTCTCTAATCCCAGCGTGCTTCAAAAAGTCCACCATTGTTCCTGTGCCTAAGAAACCCCAGCCTGCCTGTCTTAATGATTATTGTCCAGTAGCTCTGACCTCCATTGTGATGAAGTGCTTCGAAAGGTTAGTAAGAGACATCACTAGTTCACTACCAGACACACTAGACCGTATCGTTCTAACCACTCCACTGAGGATGCGATCGCATACTTACATCACACGGCCCTAGAACATCTGGACAATCGTAAAGGGAATTATGTTAAAATGTTGTTTGTGGATTACAGTTCAGCTTTCAACACCATAATCCCCTCCACACTCACTTCCAAAATGGAGGCCCTGGGACTCAGCACATCGCTTTGTCGCTGGATCTCTGACTTCCTTACGGACAGACCACAAATAGTACGAGTAGGAAAACACACCTCACCTACACTCACTCTCAGGACTGGTGCTCCCCAAGGCTGTGTTATAAGTCCCCTGTTGTACTCACTGTACACACATGACTGTTTGGCGCCAGGAAAACAATCTTCTCATGAACGTCAGCAAGACAAAGGAGATGATCGTGGACTTCAGTTCAAAGAGGGAGATGAGGAATTACCAACCACTCATCATCAACGGAGCCCCAGTGGAGAGAGTGGACAGTTTCCGGTATCTTGGTGTCCACATCTCGACCACATAGTAAAGAAAGCCCGGCAGCGTCTGTTCCATCTCAGGCGTCTCAGGGACTTTAAACTGCCCTCTCAGGTGCTCAGGACTTTCTACACTTGCACAGTTGAGAGCATCCTGACCGGCAGCATCACAGCGTGGTTCGTTAACAGCACACAGCAGGACAGACGAGCTCTACAGAGGGTGGTACGATCTGCTGAACGTTCCATTCGCACTGAACTTCCTGACCTGCACCACATCTACAATAAACGCTGCTTAACCAGGGCCAGAAAGATTAGGAAAGGCCTCAACCACCCCAACAACGGACTATTCTCTCTGCTACGGTCAGGGAAGCGTTTACGCTCCTTAAAAGCGAGCACAGAGAGAATGAGAAGGAGTTTCTTTCCGCAAGCTATCCATGCCCTGAATCAAAACTACATCTCATAAAATAAACACACACATCAGGACTCTCCTTTTTGATTTTTTTTTGTGGATTTTCTTGCTTCTTGCCCTTTTTCTTTTTCATTCTCCTGAGACTCTTTTGCACACACGCATGCACAAATTGCACAGAATGTATACGTACACTGTACATAATGTACATCTATATAGTATGTATATACACTGTATATTTATAGTATATCATGTATAGAATGTATACATACAGTGCATATTTATAGTATATTATAGTAGGTTACTTTTTGGTATACTATATTTTAGTATATTATATTGTTATTATTATTACTATTATTCTATTATTATTATTATATATTATTGTCATATACATATTGCATATAGATGTACATTTG
>JAOUQX010000014.1:5881093-5899256 GCA_028566295.1 Liobagrus marginatus
ATATATATACACACACACATGCATACAGTATATTAATGAACTGGCCTTCACACTAAAGCGCACCACTGCACCCGTCTCACTCTGCATGACTCAGAGGTCAAATTTCTGCTGTATGCAGATGGCCTGGCGCTGCTGTCCCCCGATGCAAACGGCCTCCAGCAGAACCTGGAGCTCCTGCAGCAGTAGTGTCACACCTGGGACCTGACAGTCATCCTCAACAAGATAGGATTGATCATTTTCCAAAAAGGGACCAGATTTCAGGGAAACACATCAAACTTTTCTATAGGCAGATAAAACGAGCTGATAGAGAAAGCATGCAGGACATTTTACACAATCGAAAAAACTAATTCACATCCACATCTCAATCCGGATCAAATTATATGAATCAATTATGGAACCAATTCTGCTGTAAGGTAGTGAAGTCTGGGGGCGACTTACATGCAAAAACTTTACACAATGGACTAAACACCAAGTTGAAATCATGCACACAAAATCCTATAAATTTATCCTTAAAATTCATAAAAACACCACCAATAACGTCTGCCGAGCCAAATTAGGTCCCTTCCCACTCCTGATCCGATACCAGTACAAAGCCCTGCAGCGCCACGAGCTGAACGGAGAGAAGAATCTCCTCACACGGCTGGTCCTGAAGCAGCTCAGATCATTAATACACTAACAAAGCTCAACATCGGGAGCAGCTGTATACCAGAACAACAAAACCTCAACAAATTAGAATAGAACAAAACTACGGTACATCACCCATTGGAACACACACACACACAAAAGCACAGAGTAAAATGCAGTGCTCTCTGTCCCTAAAGCAGCAGTACACTGTAGCGGATTACCTGAACACAGTGACTGAGCCCCAACTGAGATCCACACTGACAAAGTACAGACTCAACGCTCACACAATGGCCACAGAGATGGCCCAGTACAGGAAATCATGGCTCCATATAGAGCAGAGAGTGTATACACTGCGACACCAATTCAACACCTACGACAAATCTGCTTTTAAAAATTTCAGTTAATCCACGCCCAATCCCTCAACCTACCCCACACATACACAAACTGCCCATCCTACTGGGGGAAAGGAAGGAGAGCTGCATCCTAGATGCAGGAGAGGAGAGCTAGCAGGACAGTATGTCTCTGCCTGTCACACACGGAGGGACAGTCAGTAGCACACCTGCACACACACAAGCACATGCACACAGCCCTGTTTGTCTTTCATGCTTTTACTGCTATGCTATTTGTATTCCAAATGTTTGCACTATGTTTATAATATGTTGTTTATCGCTTTACTGTAATGCTTTGGCAAAGCTAAACATGTATATGCTCATGCTAATAAAGCTTATTGAATTGGAGAGAGAGAGAGAGAGAGAGAGAGAGAGAGAGAGAGACATACATTTAGTTAAATAGTAAAGTTGCGAATTGTAACAGAATGAGCATCCTCTGATGATTGGTCTCATATGTGCTAAGTAGATCAATCAGCTGTCTCTGTGGGCGGGATTTACAGTCAATCTCCTGTCAGGTCAGACTTCCTCAGTTTTGCATCTGCAGCCGCGCTGTATTCAAACAAATTAATAAAATCCCCTTAATTAATATCCCCATTAATAAAATACCGTGAGTAGATTGATAATAATATATGTACATATTCTAATGCCTGCCCGGGTTCACGAATCTGGAAGTGATATTTATTTACTTTTTTAAACCTTAAATGACATGATTAGCGAAGTAAATCTCTAGCACAAATCGCAGCAGGCGTTTATCAGGCGGATAGTCCTTTTATCTATGTTGCCACTACCTCCCGGAAATGCTGGAAGCACCTCACTAAGTATTGAGTTTTTGCAGGGTGCGATGTCTGGTCATGTTTACAGAAATATCATTCCGAAAGCTTCAAGTACTTTGCAATTTATTATAAGTCATAACAAAGGCCTGCATTCTTTTCTGACCTGTTCTGGTTTCTCGACAGACTCAGTGGAAAAATCCGGAACGTGACGTGCCTGTTCTCTTTCAGGTCGGCATCCCTTATCAACAACGCGCCTACTTATACCCGGCAGCTGAGGTGCAGAACATAATACAGCGTATCTTTTAGAGTTAACCTTGCTATTTGGTGGGTTTTTTTTAATCATCATTGTTTTTTTTGATACTTAATTATGCATTTCAGCAGGGAGAAAAGTCATCTTACTACCTACACATATAAGATACAGGCGATCTTAGATGCTATAATTGTATGCGCTACAGAGATCATTGCTGCCATCTTGCGGTACAATATGGTATCTTGCTGATAGCTGTTTTGCTATTTGAAAAGCTCACGGCTTCTACTTATAACGATGTCATAAATGTAAAAAAAATTAGTACCCAAGTTTGACTAAAGATGAATCCATCTTTAAAATTAATCATGAGCCATAAGATATTGCATTAAGAACTATACAGTAAGTGCAGATGAACAGTTACATTTTGTGCATATACACACTGGCAAAAAACAGGTTCTTTTCCTCATTATTAACTCAGTATAACATTTTACTGCATTTCTTTTGTATATTTGTATATCAGTAAAGAAAGAAATCACGCTATAGGGCCACACAGCCCAAAGTAAACCCGCAATGGGCAGGATTAATGTGGATTTGCTTATACCCATACTGCTAGCTTCTGTCCACACTAAGATCACACTCGCCCACATAGCACCAGCTTTGCTAGCACCAGTTGTCAATTGCTGGCTCTTTTTGCACTCTGTTTTCATGTACTGTTTTGCACTTTCACATTTCCTGGTCATGTTAGCTCAGCGGTTATGTTGTTGGACTGCTTATCTGAAGACCAGGGTTTAATTCCCAGCTGCCAAGCTACCACTGTTGGGACTCTGAGCAAGGCCCTTAACCCTCAGTTGCTTGGAAGTAAGTCACTCTGGGTAAGAGCACCTGCCAAATGCTGTAAATATAATTGGCTTTAATCAAGGTGTCTTTAAAGGTGCTAAGAAACTTTTACACCTGCACCGTTGAAAGTATCCTGAAGGGAAGTATTACAGCCAGGTATGGGAATGGCACCGAGCACGACCGACAAGTTCTCACAGGTGGTGTAATCAGCTTAGCATACCATTTGCACTGAGCTCCCCTGCCTTGCAGTCAGACTTTTGGACTTTTCTGGATTTTCTGCTGCCTAATACCAAATGACTATCCCTTATACATTGTTTTTAATACGATTTCTATTTTAATTGTAATTATTTTTATTCTACTCTTCTGACCGGGCCTTGCGATTGCCACCAGGGTGCTGAAAGAACAGAGTCACTTCAGCACTCCCAATGTTTTGGACAGCTGAGGAGCACATGGCAGCAGAAAGCAGAGCAGAGCAGCCTGCCAGCAAATCAGCATAAAGACAGACAAGAGAGAGAGAGAGACTCTCAAGATGCACATTCCCAGTGGTAGAAGAGAAATGCTTACGCACTCATGATTTCTCTTCTCCCTTTTCTTTAGCCCCCAAGGACACAACTGCCTCCCTGCCAACTGCCAGGGAGCTTCCGCACCCTTTTGCCACACTGTGAGCCTACGCACGAAGATTAGTAAAGATGGGCCAGCGTACCGGGTGAGGTTGGAAACCTGGCTTCAACCTGGTTGCTTTTGTGTGTGTGTGTGTGTGGATGATGAGGACGATCGATGAGAACACTTAACACCCCTCAAGCAGATTACCTTAAAGAGTGTAGTCTGTGCCCCTGCCAGCTGCCTTACCATTTACATCCCCACAGCACCTCTCTTCAATTCAGCAGTGGGCTTTGTTTCAATAATCCTGCACTGCTCTTCCACTACCATCACTACCTCCACTAGGTATGGGTTTAGCTACTGCTTACGTAATTTTCAAAAGCAGCAATAAATAAATAAAACAAACTTAATCAACAGTTTGTAAACATTAAATGCAACCGAGCTTTGTTATATTGATTTCTTTATTACTACTTCATATCAAGATTCTCCGTGTCTTGAGATTACCAACATTTTAGTGACCCGTGGCTCACAAAATACAGATCTTTTTGTTTATCATCATATTTTACAGGCAAGTCATTTCGTAATGAAAAAATAATGACATTTATTTTGCTACGTTAAATGTGAAAACAACATTAACACCAATCTGGAGAAAAACAGAATTACCCTAACCCCTCAAAACCATCATCTTGATGTGAACAAGGGAATAAACTTATTTACATATAATGTACTCCTGAGTTTTAAATAGATTTAGACGCAACACTTGCAGGCAACACCAGAAGACATAACGATATTTTCACAGGACTACACATCAGGAACTGTAATGAAGTTAATTACGCAGTTATTTAAATAGGACACAAGACATGACATTTCTGTATTAAGGGGTCAAAATCACCTGGAGAAGAGCGTTAATGCCACCAATCACAGACCTGTAAGCCACTGCACAAAATTATATCCAAGCAATTTGATGAGCTTAGCATTATTAAGTTCACCTCCCATTCCTTCTTAACACAGACAAACTAATAATAAGGTTCGTGATTTTATAAATTTCTTCTCATTATCTAAATTTCTAGAGTATTTCTTAGTGGAACAGTTGGGAAAGAATACACTGTAAAAATCCCAAACGACACATTTTGTATTAGCTTGTTGTACATATATCCCTAGCTAATAAATGCTTAGTTTAAATCAGATCAGCTCATTTTTTTTTGTTGCCATTTTTGCATTTGACCACCAACTTAAGAAAATAAACCCTGAGAAAATAAAGTTATCTGCCAACACAAACGGACAACCTCGCATTTGGAATTTCTGCAATTTTATCCAGTGGCCACAAGATCTGGGTCCTGGGGACTGTTTATTTGTACCTGATGCGTTTGCACTTTGAGTGATTATGCACTGCTCATCACTGCAGCCTGGATTCAGTAGACCAGAGGGAGTATTGCACATTGTGTATTGCAGAGGGAGTATTGCACAAAGTGACCCAACATGATACACCAGGTTTACTTCAGAAATTCTGGCCACATTCTATATTAAGATGAAGCCTCACTCAAAGCTTATGAACAAACTGGTGGCAGGTTGATGGTGAAGTTTCGCTTGATTATTTTCATTATAGTGTCAAATGGCATCATGGTTACACTAGGCTAAAACAACAGTCTGCCACAGTGAACAATCTGATTACTACAAACCTAATAAACCTAGAATTACTAGGTACCATAACCTAAAAAGCTTTAGTATGATTTTTTTTTTCCATCCACAATTCCTGGCATTAGGTAGACATGACTTGCATTTGTTTCATTTACACAACTGAGCAGCTGAAGGTTAAGGGCATTGCTCAGGGGCCCAGCAGTGGGAAATTAACCTATGATCTTCCAATCGGTGGTCCACTGTGCATACAGGTACGTTTTAAATATAGTTTAATAGAAAATTTATGTTCAATACTTTGATATTTCTAACAAAGGATAGCCAGAAGTGGGCTGGAAACCGATTAGCATCTATGTAAAATACACTGGCCAAAATATTAGCTATAAACTGCACACTACAATGAGCTGTGGTGCATGGTAAACTCAAGTGAACAGTTGAATGTCCAGTTGAACACATCACAGCAAAGGTGCGCAAAGGTTAATGATTGCTTTGAGCATAGAGTGAGTGACTTCTGCTTAGAATAAGCCAGGCTAGTTCAAATAAGCACTTTGTGGAATACTCCCCATTGTTTGGTAACCATGCTCAAAATACAGAAATATGAATTCATGCAGGTTAGCAAAGTTGTAGTGACTAAGATTTGGCCGAAGCGCCTCGCATCAAATAAAATATGCAGACGTAATCTTTCTGGATTGCAAATGTATTGGTGCATGGCAAGAAAGGGCGGTCTTGCGTTTAAACATTGCTCAAGCGGTCTCACACGCACGCACCAGTATAACGGGCAATAACAAGAAACAGTTATCACCCAATGGTTGTCTATCTATTCCTGGAACAGAGACCATTGCTATACTTTGCTGGAAAATGATTTTCACATTGTATAATTTTCTTAAATAAAATGACATATCCAAGCAGTCTTTCTGTCCAACTGTCCAAATTTTAAGCACTGCATTATTCATTTCGTTCCTTTTGCATGGTTTTCTGATGTTGCTAGCCTTTTTCATGTCACTTAGATGTTAAAAGGTCCACATCCTTAGTTGTTATTCTAATGGGCGTTATTGTCAGGGGTGGAAGCCGAGGAAGGGCTTGGGGGGGTAGAGGCTCGTGAGGTGTTTGAGGTTTTTTCCAGGTTGGGGCTCTGGCCCGGGCCGCTCCCAGGCGCTTTGGTCAGGACACGTTTGTTAATGGTGGATGCTGCTTTGGGTTGAGCCTGTAGGCCCGGGCTGCAGATCAGGTGATGACGTTCCCAGTCTTTGTGCTGGCAGAAGGAGCCGCAATAGCGGGCCGCATTACACCCACTGCACGTCTCACTCGCCTTCCGGCCACAGTTCCAGCAGCACTGATGCAAAGCAAGCAAAAAAAGTTTGTGTGGGTGGGAGGGAGCGCATACTTAGTTTAACAGATAAACAGATATAGTTAGACTGGGATACATGCTAACAGATGGACAGATAAATTAATGGGCACTTACCTCACTGGAGTCCTCTTGTTCGTTGATGACCTGAATTGCATCTTCTGTAGCCTTCCTTTTGGCCTCAGCCAGGGTTTTTTCCATCTTGGCTCGCTCAGCTGCAATCATTTCAAAGGCCTTCTGCTCTGCCTCTGCCACTGCCTTCTGCACCTCATCCATAGCCTGCCGCTTCACCTCATTGACTGCTTCCTCTACAGTAGCCACACAGAATGATAGATTAGACTCCGAAACATTGATTAGACTATAAAAAGATGAAACCGATTGCTTCCTTTAGATACAATGCATGCAATTTATTTGCAGAACATGTAAAATGATTAAACAGGTTGTATGATGCTTATAAATGCCACATAAGGCAGAAAATAAGGAACAGGTGCATGTGGGGGTAGTAAACAGGTTTCCTAGGGTTGCCTCCCTTACCAGCTTTCCTCCAAATCTCATCAGGCACATAGCCAGTGCCAGCATGCAAAGAGAGCTCCCGCTGAGGTTCTGAAAGACAGAGAATGTTCACATTAAAACACAGCGCTCGAAATCAGAAGAAACCAATGCAGATAGAAGAGAGGACAGACAGAGAGAGAGAGAGAGAGAGAGATAGAAGGCAACTTGGTTTCGGGCAGGGAGTGATCACAGATGGTAGAAATGAGTGAATGCCAGAAAGCAGGCCTAAAACAACAAACTCTCCTAATGTAGCAGCCTGGACACTAGCATGTAACACCTGCTCACTCAGCAGGCACGCAGGCCTACATACACACAGTGTTCTGACTAAAAGCCAGAGACAGTTGGAGACTAGTGCTGTACTGCCTCAAAGCACCACAAGAGGGCTTTTGTTGATAAGTGACATGTTAGTCAAACCCACCCCACTCAAACCACCATAAATAGCTGCACTAAACATGGTACATAATATTTTTTTACCCAAACATGGTCTAAACCAGTTCAACAATGACATACTAGAGAACTGACCAGAATTGACAGCATCAGCAGCCAGAGGACTGTGTGATTTGGAGACACACACAGTGCTGGGAGTTGCAACACTCTTGCGTGCGCTATCGAGCTGACTGGATCTCCGTCTCCAGAAGTTGAGCTCCTCACGGTCTGATTCCTGACAGCGCCTCAGGACACTCACCGAGCGCCTAGTCTTTTCCACCATGTCCACGATACAGTTTAGCACCTGTAATTGTCACATGATTCATCTTTCAGCTCATTTTTCATTTTGGTGGTTTCCCTAAAAAATTTTCATATTTATATCCTTAACATGGGTGCAAAGAGAAAAACAGTAATTCAAGACAAATGCTTAAATATACACCCCCAAGCTTATGCATTATATTCTTAGGCTAACTGCAAGTTAGATAGGTTCTTACATGGTCTAGATGTCTCCACTCGTCAGCCCACTCTCTCTCAGTCAGTCTGTGGTCGACTGGCTCCTCATGGTAGCCCCCGTTGGTACCTAATTACAAAACAGAAGACTATTGAGATTTTGGAGACATAGCAATCTGCCACCCAATTAAAGTTTTTCTACATGTATGCCATACAAAAGCAAAAAATGACAAGACGGCACGAACAAATCAAAAACCTAATTGGAAAAAAAGACAGGAATAAAAAGACTTGAGCTTAAAAGAATACACTGATGAAAAACAGGCTGTAAAAAGGCCACATCACAACCAACATCTGGAACTCAGCTGTCAGGAGGCATTTTCCACCCCAAAGTGCACGTGCACACACACACACACCCACCCATTCCTTCAGGGAGCCACTCTGGCTGAGTGGAGCAGGCCACTTCTAAACAAATCAGTGCTTAGACATGAAGCTTTAACAACACGCTTGCACGCGTGCACTTACACAGAGCCCACCATCAGTGTTGGGCTGTTTCTACTCCTACTGCAGTTTAAACTCTCTGTAACTGGGGATTGACTATTGTGCAGAAAGAACAAGCATGTGGAGATTACACCCACGGTGAAATCAGCTTACTTAAATGACCCCTCTTTCTTTTCGTCTCTACCACTACCCTGTTAAACTTCTGTCGTACCTCCTCTTCTCATTACCTACCCAAATTAGTGTGCATTGAAATGCATCGAATGCGTACTGCTAGAACAGTAAGAACCTGCAAGTCGGGGCCTGTCCTTAAGTTCTCGAAGCTCCAGGATGCGATGGGGTTCTCTGTACAGATGCGGGGTGTTGATGTCATCCAGGGCATAGTGCTGGAGTGGGGGTGGGGTTGGGTGAATTTGAAGCGGCACAGGGTGAGCAGGGCTATGTCTTGGGGCAGGGCTGATAGTGCAGATCCGCTTGGCTGGAGGCTCGAGCGGTGCTGGGGGTCGTTCGTGGAAACCATTTTCTTTGGGTCTAATTAAAGACAGATAAATAAATGAGAACTAGAGATCAGATAGGGGTCAAACTCAGAGAATCTTTGGGCAGGATAGACTAAGTGGGTACCTGCTAGGGCTGTGTCTCTTGTTGTCGCTGGGCTCTAGCAGGAGCTCGGTGGAGTCTGCAGGAGAAGGGGCAGCTGTGCTGAGCAGCAAATGCTCATGTTGAGAGAGATACTGTGCTGGAGTCTGCTTAGCTGCTCGTGCACAATGCAGCAGCTCTCTCTGCAGCAACGGTAGGTTAGCCTGTCGGAGGGGACGCATAAAACACTGCTGAAAAAATATGACTGCGCGCACAAAACAAAAAAAAAAAGTAAAAGCCCTGGGAATCAAGCACAAAATCATATACAGGAAAATGTGAGGTCGTCGAACGGTTTCTATATTCTAGAGCTTTGACATCGTAGAGTAGAAGCATAGGTTCCCGTTGTAAGTATTTACAGCCCGAAGTTTCATCTTTCCCTTAGGCTGGTTCAAATTAGCCCCCCACCCCCAACACACACAGGGCCTGAATCAAGGCTTAGAATCAATCTGTGCAGAAACCTCAAAGCAGCCTCAGTGTCTGGGACTGTGGCGTCTGCATGTAGTGTTTGATTGATTGAGGTCCTGCTCAGCATTACTAAACACTCCCCCCTCAGAATTACACCCCCTTTTCCAAACTACTGTTGGCATTAAGGTCTGCAGACAAAACACACACTAAATCGGTTGTGAAACCCCCAGGGATGAGGGGAGGAGAAAAGATTTTCAAAGTTGTCAAGATTCAAAACAGAACAGCTTTATAGCATTCCGGGCACAGGACTGCTCCTAGAACAGTCTGATTACCGAAAATCTGGTGTCCATCAGTGTTGATACATTAATTTAATAAAGAAAACAGAACCTTTAGCTGAAATAAAATATATTTTAAATGACTAACTCTATCCAACCCCTGCCTACAGTTACTGCTTAATGTATGTTTAACCCAGACCTGGCATTTTCCAAGAGAGAAAAACATGCCTTAAGCCGCAACATTTCAAGATGGAATTCCCTGCGTTCACCTTTTTTTTTTAATTAAGACCATACACTGCATAATTTCTATTCCCATCCTCTTTAGCCATTGCCAGCGCATCTGCTGCAAATCATTCAGGAAAGACATTTCCAGGATGGGCCAAGCCTCTGGACGCCCATGTTAAACCAAGCTGTAGTCCATATGTCTCTCAACCCCCCAAAAAAAATGCCGGGACATTTTACAGTCATGTTTCACACTTCCGAATGTTCTGAATATGTCTTTAGATCAACACACCAGGGGAGGAGAACAGTCTCAGAAACTCGAGAGGCATAAATCAGAGAAATTCTATCTCTTGGAGAACTGTTGTTTTGAGAGAAAGAAAGTTATCCTTTGCCCGGAATTTCCCCCACCTCAGGGTATCTTTGCATCAATGTGCGAGAACGTTCCATTTATGCACCAGAGAGTAAAGCAAATCATTTCCAATTAAAAAGACTCCGACTTGCATTCATCCCACAGATGTTCAATTCAATTACATTTATTAAAGCGCTTTTAACAATAGACATTGCCCCAAAGCAACTTCACGAAAAATAATTCTATTTAAAGAATAAAGATTAATTATTAAATTATAATGCATTACACATTAATCCCAATGAGCAAGCCCACAGGTGACTGTGGCAAGGAAAACTCCCTAAGAGGATGCGAGGAGGAAACCTAGAGAGGAACCAGACTCAAGGGGAAACCCATCCTCATTTGTGAAACAGCAGGGTGTGTGGTTATAGATGATGTCCTGCTTAAATAAGTTATATCCAGTAGAGTTGTTGAGCTTTTATTGCCCACGAAAAGAGACTTGACTGAAAATGTAAAACACAGAAAAGTAGGTGAGCGTTTAACCCCATTTACCTTTAAGAATGGGATGACGAATGGTCTTAGTGGGAAATTCGTGGCCTCTTGTAGCCTGGAATGAAACTCTTCAATAGTAACTGTGGAATTCTGATAAAGGCAGAGAGTTTTGTCAAATTTAATAGAATACGCAACCCCCCCCACACCCACACACACACGTACCACCAAGGCAAGGACCAAACTCCGCACACTCTCGCCAATCTCAGGCGAGATGTCGTTTCCAAACTGTTGCAATGTAGTGAGGAAGCGCTTCAGTTTACTAAGCTGTCTAGCACCACAAGTTGCTGGAAGCTGCTGATTCGCCAGAGAAGAGGACGAGGATGAGGACGGTCCATTACTGTACCGCTGAGGTGGGGAGGGGACAGCGTTGAGGGTTGGTGGAGAATGGTTCATCCCATTGGTCACTTTTGGAGGAAATTACAGAAGTTATTTGGCATAATAAATTAAGTAAAATAAAATGTAACATTTTTATACAAATGTAAGACCTGTATAGATTAGTTTAAAATGGGGAACACTATACAGGAATAGTGGAAGCCACTGTACACACAGCCACACTTGCAACCGAAGTGTGCTGATATGTGAGCTAGTAGTGTGGAAAAAGGACTTGACTGCAGGTGCAGGCAAAATTGGTCTGTTGTGTTTGTATGTACCTAAACAATAAGTTGGCATTAATGTAACTTTACAGCTAAAAATATTAACTTTTAAAGATGAATAATCAAATATTTACTTAAGACAAAAACTTGTGACTTATGCTATAAGCAGCCAGACCAGCTTAATCAACATGGCCTCTTTTTTTTTTTGGTCATGTAGGCTACATATTTCACCTCCTGTTCTGAACACTGCTTAGAATGCCAATGCACATCTGTAATGGACCGTGTGGAAAAGTGTGGAAATTGTGAATTTGAGTGGGAAAAATTACATGCTGTGGAAGAAAAGGCAGCCGGCCGGGGCCCAGTGTGGTTGACTGAGGGAAGAGGGGGCATAGCGGATATTGTTGGTCTGGAATGAGTCTTTACATCCACTGGAGAACCGGGCATGGCAGGAAGCTTCTTCTCTCCACTGTCTATAACGGAAAAGAGAGGATTGGATATAATAATTGTTACGATCCAAAAACAATCTCTGCTCCATTGGCACTAAAAGAAAAAAACATTACTTTGAATAGAGTTTCAACAAAAATATTTTTATTACATATTTAGAATAGTTTTATTAAAAAGGTAAAAAGCTCATATACCCAGCCATTTACAGTAAAGAGAATCATTGTTTTAGCACGAGAAATGCAAAAAAAAAAAAAAAAAAAGGGGGGGGGGCACTCAATGGATATTGAAAGCAATTACTTAATTATAAATGGTATATTAATACATTTTTCAGGCTATTAGTAAGTGAAAGCCAGTGGGCATCACAACACCAACACAAAACAAACTGAGCTGAGCTTTGGCCCAACATGAGGAACGTCTCTCCCATGGCTGGAGGATGCCAGATGTCTTCTGCTTATTAACCGTGAAGGCCCCACAGCTGAGGTGCAAATGAACCAAGCTTTGTCCCTGGGAAGAATAGTCCATCATTGCGCCTGCAGTTATAAAAGAGTGGCTTGGCTGTTTTAAGCTTGCTAACTAGCCTTCACTAAGCCTATTCACGGCATACTATCTTCCTTTGAATGGACCACCAAGCTCAACAGTCGTAGATCAGAGAACCTATTGTCCTTAAAGGAACCACGAGCAGAGCCATTAGCTCCATTTGGAGTCTATCTGATGCTTGAAAATGGTTTTAGAATAGTGGCTAATAGACAAGTGTATCTTGAGCTGTCAAAGGTCATGAGATGCTTCTTAGGAGATGTTTCATAGATTTATGGCTAGTTCTTTGTGAGGAGGGCATTTTTGACCCATGTTTATTCATGGAGACCGATAGGATGAATTGGCGTCTATAGACGGATATTCAAAAATACAACATCTCCTTTAAAAGTGCAGGCTAAAGCTGTTTGAGCACCTCATGCATATGTTTCTGTCCTGCAAATAAAGAACTTAAGGAATCAAAACTAGGCTGTATGAAACACACAAGTGTTTTAGAAAACACAACTGCCCAAAAAAATTCCAACTGTACCCTTACTAACACAGGTCTGATATCCGGTGTTTAACACACATGCACATGACAAAAATGTTTTTTACCTTCTGTCACACCACCTGTTTTTTCCTGAGGAGGCAGGGGGGAAAAAAAATCCCCCCCCCCCCCCAAAAACAAAAAAAAAACACCAAGACAGGGCAAAATGATACGGATGGAGGCAGAAGAAGTTGGCTGAATTGGCCCAGTGCCATAAAACACTGAACTCATGTCACTTTAGAAACTCATACCACCAACAACTGAAAGGCACTAGTGCAATTTATAGGGTGAGAAGATGAGAGTTTGACTGTTTGGGTAAAGATTAGAGTTTCTGATCTTAACTTCTCTTCCAGACAAAGAAGACCTCAGAAGTTAGGACAAATAAGCCATGTGGGACTAATGATAGCTTTTGGAATAGGTTCAGACTTGGCGCTGTGCTACGTGTTGCAGTTGGGAAATCGTGCTATATTAAAGACATGTGTGCATACACACAAGGCAGCTGCTGCTCGGGCCTTTCAGGGTGTACTGATCACCTGGCAAGAACACTTTGCTGTTAACACAGCCCATCTTTATCAGCTCAGCTAAATATTGATTCTCCGACAATAAACGGTCAACGTGATGCTTCCCTTGAGCACCAACTGTCACAATAGGACATAAAATTAATACAAGCTACTGTGTAGAGAAGGGGTGGGAGAGCAACAGAGGACACTAGGGTGTGTGGGAAACGCTTTAGACAAGGACGCTGAAGAAACAGAGACCCAGTTTTATATGTGCAGGTGTGCATTTTTGTTATGCAAATAAAGTGGCGCAGCTTTCACCTGAGTTTTGTTATTTAAATGTAGTCTAGCTTTGTTGATCATTATCGGAGTAAGGACAGATTCACATCTACGCGTTGAGAGATACGTTACGGCAAGGTGTTCGAGACAATTTCCCCCGCTTACTTTCACATAATCATCCAGTCATACAGGTCTGTGTGACCTCGACGCTAAACGCGCAGTATTTAAATCTTGTACCCCCTGGCAAGCCAAGCAGTAACATAAAAACGCTTGTTAAATGGATAATTAAGACAAGAAAATAAGGAAGAATATATAAAAGTTTTATACAAATGCCATAAACATAATCCAGCAACCATTCAACCTTCGACGTACATATAATCCCAGCTTCATGCATAGTGCACTACAGAGCATAACCAAGTCCATTAGCATGAATAAGTAGAGATATTTACTCCCCCATTGCTGGCTAAAGCGCTTAACATTGGAGCAACTTGCACAAAGAGCTTATTTAAAAGCACCGCTTCGCCTTTGTTTAAACCAATATACAGCTATCCATTAAAAGCACTTGAGTGCACCCAGACTGGAAAATCATTTAAACACACTGCAACAAAAGACTGAAAGGCCCGTACCACCTTCGGGTACCCAGCGACCCCCCCATCAAGCCAAGGATACAAAGGGTTAAGCTATCAAATCTTTAACAGAGAGGTTGGGGAGTGTGGAGTCAACCGCCTCATAGCATCTCTACCATATGGACCTAATGGGGCAGCATGATGGCAGCTGGAGGCTCAAACAGTCACCTGTGTCTCAGTAGGGGGGGGGGGGGGGTAAGAGCTAGAGGGAGACGAAGGCGATAGAGGACATGGTTGATCATGGGAAGTGTGTGTGTGTACGGGGGTGGGGGGCAGCAGATGGGGGTTGGGCAAAGACAAGCAAAACAAAGGGTGCACCTGGTGCTTGTCAGTCCTCACACACTAACAATACAACACACATCTGTTCCTCTCCAGCAATGTAGGCGTGTGTGTGTCTGTTCAGCAACAGGTTGCACGACTGCGTTGTATACAGCACTACTGTGGCCTTACTAATTGTAACAAAGCAAACCACCTCTTGACCCACGCTCATCATCCGTATTCAAATGAACTTCATTTATGGGTTTTATTTTCTGCCGAATGACGAGCCTGGGGCTTTTATTAAGTTCCTCTATAACAAATCACAACATATCCCACATGGGGCATGTGTATACACATACAAACGCGCTTCCTTATTAGCGGCTAAACCACACTGAAATAAAAGTACTAAATATAGGGGCTTTCCTGAATGTAGATGGTAAAACAGATACAACAAAAATACAAATACAAAAGTTATTCAAGGCTTTTGATATGATCAAAATGAAAAGAAAAAAAAATACAGAACATAACATTTTTCTAATAAAACACTTATAGCTGGTAGCTTATTCAAAAAAACTTTATGAACCATAATGAGCCATATGTTTACAACAAATGCAGCTATATTCCAACTTGTGACCTCTTAAACTCAACTGACTTGAGTAAAGAATGGAAAGTCTTTACTTTTCGCTCTCACCCTCCCACACACAGCCTGTGAACATTAGGTCAAGCCTGGGTTCTGTCTCCCTAATTGTGTGGCCCATGAGGAGATTAACTTACGCTCGTTTCCCCAGGGAAAGCTGGTGGACAGAGCAGGTTAAAGTTTGGGGTCAGTGAATATGGCCCAGACAAAGAAGCTGTGCTGCTGTGGCTACTGATAGGGCACTTACACTGCGAGCACAGCCGATACCCTGCAGGGCCTCACTCAAGACTCAACCCTGAGAACAGCAGGGTTAGAACGGCAACCTTATTAAGCATGACACTTCCACATGCATTGTAGATCAGATAGATCAATCGATTTTTATGAAGACAAGTCAACATTTATTGCAGGTTAGCACTAGTGGGGTGCCTCCTGTCAGCCGGTCCTGCTGCTAACCCCGTGTGCTAATGTCCAAGCAAGTGAATTATGTATTAATTCTGATCACATCTTTTATTGTCTAACGAAATGAATAAAACAAAGCTGAACTGCGGTGGCAAAGTGGTTAACAAGTCTGCCTCACAGCAAGAAGGTGATGAGAGCATGGACTCGATTCCCCACACAGGATCGGTCTGTGTGGAGTTGGCATTTTATCCCCGTGCTTGTGTGGGTTTTCCCCAGGTACTCCTGGTTTCCTCCCGCCTCAAAACACATGTGATTGGGCATAGGTGAATTGGCTACTCTAAACTGTCCATAGGAGTGAATGTGAATGGTTGTCTGTCTCCAAGGGTTAGCCCAAAGATTAACCATTGATTGTCCAGGGTGTACCCCGCCTCACACCCCAAGTTAGCTGGGATAGACTCCAAAACCCCTGCGACCCTGAACAGGATCCCAGAAGCGCTAAACAATGAATGGATGGAAGCTAAACTGGTACTTTAAGTTCTTCAAATTTCACTCTCATCTATTTTCTCATGAGATATGAATTTGTAGCAGAGTAAATTATAGTTCAGAACTCTGCGTTAACCTCAAGGCAGACAGGCAGTCTGTAACGCTCTCTCCATGGGTCGCTCTCTCGCTCATTTACCCACACACGCCCCTCCACAAACACTCAACCTGACAGTCCTGACAGTGTGCAGCGTGCTCTGGAGTATGTCTGTCAGGGCTTGCCAGGAGAGATTGTGTTTGCTAAGCTTATGCAGAACTGTGGTGACGAGGAGTCTACAACAAACACTGCCCTGGAGCCCTATCCCAGGCCAGCAGCGCAGCACAGCCGCAAGCAAGTTTGGGATACGTGCGGTTATTAAACAGATGTTTTGGGGATAATCTCAAATTCCTCCTTCTATCCAAATACATTTATTACATGATTCATCAGTGCACACCATCTGTTTGATCATCCAATACCTCACACACGTACACACAAAGCCCATTTCGAAAATAAAGTCACTCTGTTTCATAGACAGTGAGGTTATAATGTTCACGTGAAAGTGATTCGAATGCAATGATCAAGTAAAGAAGCATCTTCAGTATCTCAGACTTCCTCAGTATTATATTGTCTGGTCAGTGCCATGAGGAATAAGCCATCCTTAATCCACAGGCAACAACAACCAAACAAAAAAACCAATTATCCCAATTTAAACATTCCAAAAGCATAGCCTGCCAAACATATTTCAATACATACACACACATCTTGCAATACCATAGATGTTCGGTTCCAAGATTTTGTGACCAATTTTGTCTCAATAAAGTAAAACAAAAATAAATCGAAATATTTGCATACACAAAGGACCCCCCCCCCCCTTCACCTCTTTGTGGACAATCCCTTTTTCCTCCTCTTACTCCAAAAACAATCGAGTGCCTTGGTGTAGCTTGGTTACAGTTCCTTTTCGCTCTCCTTCACATGTGGGGCATGTGTCTGCTCCCTGTGTATGTAAGCTGGAGTCCAGGCTCCTCTTGCATCCAAGGAAACACAGATGGTGTCCAGATGGGCAAGGAGATTCAGAAAGGCTTCTTTATTTCTCTCTCTTCCCCTCTCACTTGGGTTTTATCTCTATTTGTCTCTCCACTTTTTGCTGTGCAGCTATCCAACCCTTTCACCTCTCTTAAGCTCACTTTGCTTTTCTCTCCTTTTCAGTCACACACACTACCCCCCACTTCATGATGCTCGTGATGCTCACTTCAAGCCGGCCGAGTTAACAACCGCCCACTCGCTGGCGCCTGGCCAATCAGCCGATAATATATTTTATGTATTTAGTGAGGCGGGCTTGGTGATTAACATAACTAATTGTTCTGGCACTAAAAGGTCAAGCAAATTATGTGTCAAGAGGACAGGGAAAGATGGGTCACTTAATAAGACATCCTGAATAATAAAGCACAATAGTGATGTGCACTTTAAGAAAAGTGGATTTTTATTGCTGGAAGTAATCTTACTTCATCCATGATGTTCCCGTTTTTATTCCACTGTTAAAGCAAAATCTAAAATATTTAAACGTACCATTTTTGAGCAGTACAGAATGTTTATACAATAATAACAGCATTTATTTCCTCAAAAGTCCTACGTTGCAGTCGGGAGATCTAAGTAAACACAGTGGACGTGCCGAGGAAACATAAGCAGTCCATTAGACGCCTCCAAGAGACGCCTCTCTTTTGTAGACTTGGTTTCAAGGGTCAGAGTGGAGCAACGAGACACAAAAACTGCTAAACATTCAAAGTGCACTTGTGAAAAGGAAAACTACTAAATACAGTGTGTGCGCTACACAGATGGTCTGTGAATCTCTGGTTTTGTGCAATAGGCCCTGTACTCTCAATTTGTGATTTGGGGTGTGTTTTAAGACCTTTTAAGTTGATTGTCTGAGTACTGATGGGAAGATGCAAGAAACTGTATGTCATAAGCGTTTTTGGAGAGAGAGAGAGAGAGAGAGAGAGAGAGAGAGAGAGAGAGAGAGAGAGAGAGAGAGAGAGAGAGAGAGAGA
>JAOUQX010000014.1:6173621-6186389 GCA_028566295.1 Liobagrus marginatus
TATATGTACACAGTATATATTAGAGCTATATAGAATATATATTGAGTTGTTGAATCTTGTCATTTTAGTTCATACTGTAGTTCTAGCTGTTATTCCCAAATAAAACTAGTGGCTATAGTGAGCATTGAACTAGCATTAATCATATAGACCTGTTTCCTTTCTCAGGAGCCCAGTAATAGTCGTCTGCCTCCACACCTCATCGCGCTGGACTCGGCCACATCAGGCTTCTTCGATGACATCGGCTATCTGGACTTGTTGCCGTGCAGGCCATGCGACACAGTTTTCATCTTCTACATGAGAGCAGGCCAGAAGAGCAGCCAAGAGGTACGAGCAGGCTCAATGCTCTGTCTACTAAACGTTTTCTGAGGATTGTATTTGTGTTTTTGATAAAAAAATTTTTTATTAACGTCTGCTGTTGGATTCTGTGCGTGAGTATAGATCTTAAGGAATGTGGAGTCTTCGTCAAGCGTGCAGCCTCATTTTCTGGAGCTGCTGTTGTCTCTTGGCTGGCCAGTCGAAGTAGGGCAACACCCAGGCTGGACCGGGAGCGTTTACACCAGCTGGACTATTAACACATCCAATGGCACGGACACACCAGGTACACTCATACAGTACACTACCTTCAGTAGTCTGCACTAGCACACTGTGTAACACTGTCAATATCGACGTGCACTCCGTATTCACTTCCTCTTCATCACTTCTAGTGAGTTAGCATTGATTTTACACTGGGTGTTATAAGTCATACAAAGCAGACGCTACTCAATCACGTCTTGAGCCACGTTCAGCTTTCGCTTCAGTAAGCGGTAAATATATATTTTTTCCCCTGCTGTTGTTACAGTTGAGTTTGTAGCTGTGGGAGAAACAGGAGGAGGGATTTTTAACGGGGAAAAGAAGGTGCTCTACTACGCTGATGCTCTCACCGAAATCGCCTTTGTGGTGCCCTCACTCAGTGACTCCTCAGGTAAACAACCAGAGAGTTCTGTGCCCGAATGTAACTACTTTCAAGACAACAATATAATATTTTAAGGTTTTATGTAGTCAAACTCCAAATTATGGGGTTGATTAGTGGCTTATTTTAATTCTCGTTTTAATTAATTAAACAGATATGACTGACAAAGCTAGCACTGGTGCTTTCTTTTCCTACTAGTAGGAGTAAACGATATGACATGACAATAATACTACAATAATGTATTTAAAAAATGTAAATGTAATTTTTAAAAGTAATTAAAACATTTTATGTATCTTGAGTCCTTGAAAAAGTACATGGCAACAGTTAATTACAATATTAATATTAGTGTCCTATTGCTCAAAGCTACTTACTAAAGTATACTCTAGTCTTGTCATGCTTAGAATATCAGGATTATATAATTATTTATGCAAACCATAAATATACAGAAGAGTTTTCCCATATCTGATGTCCGAGTCTGATGGTGTGTGTGTGTGGGTGTGTGGGTGTGTGTGTGTGTGTGTGTGTGTGTGTGTGTGTGTGTGTGTGTGTGTGTGTGTGTGTGTGTGTGTGTGTAGCTGAGTCGTCTGAGAACAGTTTCCCCACAGCGGACTCTGATTCCCAGATGGAGCTGATGCCCAACCTACTGAAACAACCCAACCTCACTCTGGAGCTCTTTCCTAACCACTCGGACAACATGGGACCTGCACAACGGGTAAACACATGTACAGAAAATAACGCTCTCTCTGTCTCATATGCACTCTCTCGTCCTCTTCCTCATATTGGGGTGAGCAGCCCGTCACTGAATCTCCCAAGAGGGAAAATGGGTACAGGGTAAACATCAACATAACGAAATTGCAGGCCAGCTATAATTCGTCAGTGTGGTCTGCAGAGTAATGGAGAACTTTCTGATTGCATTTCCCAGAGCCACAAACACAAATTCTCATTTTAAATGAGGCCCATGACACGTCCGCATGAAAGACATACTTTGAGAGCAGCAAGTTATTTCTTATGCCTTTCTCAAGGTTTCTCAACCTTTCCAAGTAAGTTTTATTTTTTTTTCCATTTTGTCAGTCCCCCACATCGAAGAGTAAGAAAATGCCACCAGGAAGGAGTATACCACCTCTGGGTCCGGAGACTAAAGTGCTGGTGGTGTGGGTGGAGCGCTATGATGACATTGGTAATGTAAAACTATATGTGTCTTTAACATAAGCATTTAACAGAGTAGAATATTGACAATTCCACATTAAACCTGTGATGGAATCTGCTGTAGGAAAACGATAACAATACTACAGACTACTGTGCGTCCTGCCTACACCAACAATAGTGAAATGTCATGTCATTTTATATGCTCTAACTTTTCTAGTGTACTGACTAGTTCCAATCCAATGAACTTGTAATTATCCGTATACTTCATTGAAATCTTGTGTAATTGTTTGATAGCTCATTAAATTAGTCAACATCAATGACAAATATACACTTAGTGTGTTCAATTTAACAATGACTGTCTGTTCATTTATCAAATCATGTGGCAGAACAGTTCAGAACATCATGCAGATTAAGATCTTCATTCAAGGTTCATATCAACTGCCAGAATGGGGAAAAGTGCGAGCGCTTTAATTTTACCTGCAGTATTGTTGTTAGGATGGTTTGAGTATTTCAGAAACTTCTGGGGATTGTTACACAACAGTCTCCATTTACTGCACATTTTCAGTATTTGGCAATCACTCTCTGATCATTTCCTGATTTACATTTCTCTCATATTTCTTTACCAACTGTGCAGTTAAGAGGGTTCTGGGGCCCAGCAGCAGCAGCTTGCTGGTGCTGTGAATTGAGCCTACTATCTTTCAATAAGCAGTCCAACACCTTAACTACAAAGCTACCACTTTGCCACCATGTCCATAATTTACACAGAATAGTGTGGAAAAACATAAAACATCCACTGATTGGTGGCTCTACAGACTGAAGCAGCTTGATATTGAATGCGCTCCAAGGAGAATGAGCAGGCTGGTTTGAAACGACAGAGTCTACAGTTATTTCAATAATCAGTCTTTACAACCATCCCAGAATGCATTATCCATCAAACCTTAAAGTGGATCTGGAACTGCAACAGCAGAATTGAACTATACTGATGCACTTGATATGTACACTATCTGCATGCGTTTATACACTGTGCTGCTGCCACACGATTAAATGATTAGATAACTATCTAAGCAGGAGTACAGGCGTTCCTAATTTATTGGATGAGTGTATTTCATTTCTTAGTTTACTTTATATCTACAGCTAAAATGGTTCAGATTGGCAGCAGTTTCCGTTTGCTTATATTTTTTTTGTGGCTCTTATTATAAATGGCTGGGACTCCTTAGTTCATTTCTTTAACTAGTTAATGTGCACAAGACTAGAACAAAGTTGGATAACTCACAGTCAAGGTTTGATTCAAGCACTTTATAAAATCTGTCTCTTGCCAGAAAACTTTCCTGTGGCTGATTTGCTGGCCGAGACGAGCACAGGAGTGGAAAATGCAGTCAACAGCAGTGCTTCCAGGTCAATGATCGAACCCTTTTAATACTTAATATTACCACTAGTGATCACATGGCCATAACGTGTGCACTCATTTCTTCGTTCTCTTCCTCAGGCCCAGTTCATCGGACAAGGATGTACCAGTCGTATTTATCCACCCACTAAAGACCGGCCTCTTCCGCATCAAGCTGCATGGAGCCATGGGGAAGTTCAGCATGGTCATTCCCCTCGTGGACAACATGGTGGTCAGCAGGAGATCACTGGGTGGGTTTGTGCTTTTGTTTGTTTTGACATGTACGCACACTAGCCTCGTTATTTATTCTGCACCCTGGCACCTTCATGCACTCCTCCAATCAGCGCAATCCAAAAATGTTATCCAATTTTAAGTCCGTGCCTACTTATATCATCAGATTCCTGTTCTTGGCTGACCCTTTATCTGCCCTTCTGCTGTTGTAGCCCATCCATGCCAGTCGAAGCACTGCTTGCTAGATTATCTTTTTGACGTTGTTTTTTCTACCCTCCTCCCCCTCCTTAATCCCCATGGGCGCACTGCACTGCCCATTGGTGTCGACTGGCTGCTGAACTCCCCTCCTCCTCCAGCGTTTTTGGCTTCCCTGCGGAGTGTGTCTCCAGAATTTCCATTGCCCCAGTCCACAGTGTCTCCAGCCTCTCCCTCCTTTACATTTTTCTCTGCTCATCCATTCTTTCTAAACACTTAAAAACCTTTTCACATGAAAATCTTCAGAGAATCAGAAGGTATAAATACTGGCACAAACAACCATGTCATAGTCACAAATCCTTCATTTCTAATTGTTGAAATGAATGGAGTAGAAAACAATTGACAGATTGAAGGACAATACAGGTGTTCCTACTGAAGCAGCTGCGAGTGTACAGCTGAATTTGCTGGAATGCCTGGGATATGAGGCAGGACAAACATTCTCCATGCCGTACATTTTCAGTGAGTTTGGTTATACCCGTGTCCTCTGTGTTTACATTTGCCAGGTTTCCTAGTTCGGCAGACGGTAATAAACGCATGTCGGAGGAAGAGACTGGACAGCGACTCGTACAGCCCTCCGCATGTACGGCGAAAACAGAAAATCGCTGAAATCGTCAACCGTTACCGGAACAAACAGCTGGAGCCTGAGTTCTACACCTCACTGTTTCAGAAGGTCGGCGAGACAAGCTTAAATCCCTAAACACACACGCACACAAACTCGCACATACAGCACGAAGCCCTCTTTTTTCCATGGTGGATAGTTGCTGTTGGGGTTTTTTTTTAATTGCCTAATGGCCATAGAATTTCAGCTGTCAAAGCTATATCGCTAGCTGGTCCAAACGCTGACGCTGGAAAGGATGCTCTTCCGTTTTCTCATTATTGTATCTCACGTTTTTATTTTTAACGCCGTGTGGCACCAGAAAAGAAGCCTAGACGCAGCACCTTTATTCCAAAACCTGTTATTCAGATTAAACACTATCGTGAGTGTTTACTGCAGCATTCACACACGTACACTAGTGCCAGTCACCTCGCCTTTCTTTTCAAACTCAGGTGGTTTTAGCTTTTTTTTTTTCATATGCATTGACATGGTCATGCACTCCAACAAGCTGACCTCAGCATCATTCAGATTCTGTCTGTCTCTCTCTTGCTCTTGCTTTTCCACTGACATAGACTTCACAGAAGTCTTTATGCCGATACTCGGTTTAAAGAATGTTTGCCTCTTTCTATTTTATGTATTTATGTAAAAGTTAGCAAAATGGCTTTAAAAACCGTTGCTGTTATTTAAAGTCACCCACAAACTACTGAACCTGTCCAGTGCAACATCCCACACATTTGACGCGTCATGCTCTCCTGCATTATCCTGTGTCGGCCTCTTGTTGTTTCAGCCTATTCCAGACCCAGTTTCAACTGAAAGTCATATGGGCTATTTTTTGTTTTCATTGTCAATTTCCTGGTCCATGTGTAGGTGGCATGTTTTTCCTTGTTTTTTTTCTTCTGCTGGATGTCAAACACTGGTCTTTTTTTTTTTTAAAGACATTATTTTCATATTTTTTCATTCCTTATTTTTAGCTTAAAAAGATGATTTGCTCCAGTCATGTTTCATCGTCTCTTCATTGAGAGATGCATATAGTGTCATCTTGCCTTTCTTTGGTGTCTTTTTTAAAACACACCTCACTTCAGAGAACTTGACCATAAGGAATGACTGTTAAAACGTCACTGTGTTGGTCCACGATGCTCATTCACATTCAGGTTAACTTAGTTTTTTTTCCCCCCTTCATCTTTCTTCTTCCTCCATTTTAAAAACGGAAAAACGTCTGTATAATAAAAGACAAGTCTCGCGCTAGAATGCATAAATTCCATTCTTAAAAACTAAAACCTTTGACACCTATAATGTACACACAAAAAGGACACACCAAATCAATTTTTATATCAATAGAAAAACATTCAATTTCATCTGCTAAAACGATACATCGTCCCATTTTCCTAGAAAAGACAACTTTTAACTAACTACATTTCCCAACACACAGGACATGGACCTTTATTCGGTTACTTAGAGACGTCCTTCTCATTTCTGTAAATAACAAAGGCATCGACTTTGTATAAAGTTGGACTTTAAAATGTAAATATAAGGGTGTGAAGTTTTGCTCACTTCATCTTATTCTATTAGGAAAGGCACAAAAAAAGAATGCTTGTTTGTATTTATGCCTATCATATATGTGTCCTAAAGAAACACATTGGGTATTGAATGTAACACATACAATGAAATAAAGATTTTAATTAACTTCTTATCATAATTTGCTGTGGATTTATTTGTGAATTTGTTTTGAGGACACAAATATGTGGAGGAGTAGAATGTACAGTCTGTACACTATTAAAACCATTACTTCTATGTCCTCACTAAGATAGCAAAACAAGCGTGTGTTCCATTCTCTTAAGTTATATGGTCAGTTATATATTTAGGTACTCATTTCATCTTCCAGTCCAAAGTCATGTGTTGTAGGTGTGTGTGTCTGCGCTTGTGATCTGTGACCTGGAATTAGGTCCCTCTTGTCCGCAGAGTTCCCTGTGACCCTGTGTAGGATAAGTGGTACTGCCTTTTTTCTTATAAATGACTCGGTGCCAATATATTTTGTATTAGGGCAGCATGAGTTTGATTTACATTACCAGTATGCTGTGAATAAAAATAAGAATGAAACCTCATTGTTAATGCCCATTTTCAGCCTACGTAGACTTCAGAAACTGGCACAGTAGTGCGTCCTGCGGGTTGACTAAGCAAAATAAACCCAGAATAACAGCAGTTCTAGTGAGGGAAAATGGTTTCAACACAAAATGTAGCCACATGTCTGTCAGACAGTAGGAGGTGTGGAAAAACAGATGGTAAACTTGAGCCAACTGTTATAGTGAGGTTTTAATGGCGTGAAACTAACTCCAGCTCAAATGTTATGCACTAGAGAATGTATCGAACGGTCTCAGCAGTGAACCGCACACGGTATAGCATAGAAAACCCAGTCGACCATTTTAGCAAGCTGACTAGTTCGATTATAGCAGGGAGTGTGGAAATCTCAGCAGATAATGCAGAGGGAAACCCACTCTGTGGAGAATGAAGAGAGGCTGGTGGGAGCTCTGTAGTTTGCATTTCATCCTGCTAGCAATCTCGGGGAAAACGCTGGGGGAAAGCAAGAAGGGCTCAACCATGATAGTGGCACATATTCACTGCCAGGCCACAAGCAATGTAAAATGTGTCGAGGAGATGATGATGGTGAGGATGAGTGGGAACCCAAAGCTATGGTTCCTCACCCGTTCTGAGAAACAATGCACAGCATGATAACAGATGGATAGGGATAAAAATGGAAGAGCTCAAAGGAAACCCAAGGAATTATTTTATGCACATGCGCACAACCTAAATGGCGAAATGGTTTTAACATTTAAATGTAATATGTAATGTAATAACATTTTTTTGTTGTTGTCTAGTTCTTTGTTCTAAGGGATGACAGATGGCTCACACTTAACCTAATGAATCATAATTTACTTTATTGTGGCTTCTAAACATAGGTGTACCAGCCAGCTTCTCTCTTGAGACTTCCAACCCCCTTTCCCGGATCTCCACCCCCAACGTCTAAGAGCTGACCTCAGGTTTTCAATCTGGTAGCTTTCATCTTATCCGGAGAGTGGTTAAAGAAGAGAACTGTGACTTACTGGATTTCATTCATGGTCTCATGCACCTTTTAGGACATTTTGTAAATACATTATTTTGAGTGTTTTGCGGTGCGTGTTAAATTATTTCAGGCTTCTTAGATCTAAGTAAAGATTTTGGCGACATACTGACAGTGCTAAGAAGATTCTGAGTGGACAACCCTGAGGGAAATGGCCTGTGTCGATAGTATGCTGAGAAGTGTGTGTGTGTTGTGTGGTGTGAGACTGCAGAGAGATGCTGTTTCTTGGCCCCTTGACAGGCTGTATGGGCCTGAGTTAGGGTCTGGAAGACTGCATTGCAATTCTTACCCTGCTGGAAGCCTCTCAAGTGCCTTATGCTGCCATTTATTGTCCTATATTAAATCTACTTCATCTAATGCTTGTACTATATAATTCTAAGAGAAATTTTTTTTAAATTATTCTTAAAATAGTTAAAAAAAAAAAAATGAATATAGCCATCTCTGTATAACCATACCACCAGTGTGTTAGAGTGCAATATTTAACCCTTTTAAATATCTTTCTTGAAGTGCGGCATGGTAGCAGTGTGGTCAGAAAGAAGATCATTCTTGATGTGTGGAGTTTGCATGTTCTCCCCGTTCCTGTGGGTTTTCCCTGGGTACTCCGGTTTCCTCCCGCCTACAAACATGTGATTGGGCATAGGTGAATTGGCTACTCTAAATTGTCCATAGGAGTGAATGTGTGTGTGAATGGTTGTCTGTTTCTAAGTTATAGCCCTGCGATTAACTGGCGATTGTCCTTTGGTCCCCAAACCAGACCTGTTTCACTCCCTGGCTGCACCTAGAAATTCTGTCCATAAAGATTCTAAACAGAATTTGTGACAGGGCAGAACTTGTGTAGTTAATCATGCACCGGGAACAGGCCTGAGCAATTTTGTCGTGATTCTACAATTCCCCAGGTGATCTATCAGGTTCGGCTGACCTCCACTGAGCAAACATGCAAGCAGTGGACACAAATTCATTAAATAAACATGCATTCAATAAAAAGAAATGTAATCTCCAAAATTCATTGTCTGAGGTCACCTTGGAGTGTGTGCGTTCTTAAATTCAGGAATTCCTGAGGACACAAATTTGTACAATGACATGGATATTACTGTTATTACATAAGGCACAGACATGTGCATGTTTTATGGGGACATTTAATGAGTCCCCATAAGTAAAATAGCTTTAAAAACATACTAAACAATGTTTTATTAAAAACGCAGAATGTTGTGTGTGATTTGTAGGTTTAGAAGTAGGGGTATTGTGTGTGTAATAAAGGATGTCGGAATTTTAAAACCTCCGTTGTAGTGCCTATGTAAGCTTTTAAAACAAATGAGATTAAGTAATTATATTTGATGTCATCGATATGAGCATCAACTGTACATATTCAAAAATAAGATTTATTAAATAATATTAGTAATAACAGGGCCCGAATTCAGTCACAAAACACCTTAAGGCTCATAGCTTGCCGATTTATTCGAAAATCATAAAAGTGATTGGCGTATCAGTCCTAAAATTAGGATTATAGGAGAATAATTTTTTTGCTCCAAGAGTAACACAAAGCGTTTTAGTGCTAAAACTAGCTCATAAAACTGAAATGTTAATAATAGTAAACAGGATAAAAACACAATCTTAAAATGGCATTCTGCTCTGTGCGTAAACATTTGACAATAATAAACTTTTAAGATGATATTGCCTTAATTGTGAAGTCCTCTCTCAACCTTACATCATCTGACAACTTATACGCTTTTCTCTTGTTGTTTGCCAAGTACGAAGAAACTGTATCCAGTAATCCATGTCCTTAATCTGTTTGTCTTCAGCAAACTGCTTGTGGGCTTTCTTGTGCATCATCTTTAGAAGAGTCTTTCGTCTGGGACGACAGCCATGCAGACCAATTTAACGCAGCGTGCGTTGCTGCTCTGGATATGACGCTGAACACGTGACTCAACTTCTTTGGTTGACCATGGCGAGTCCTGTTCTGAGTGGAATCTGTCCTGCAAAACCGCTGTATGGTCTTGGTCACTGTGCTGCAGCTCAGTTTCAGGGTCTTAGTAATGTTCTTATAGCCTACGCCATCTTTATGTAGAACAACAATTCTCTTTTTTCAGATACTCAGAGAGTTCTTTGCCATGAGGTGCCATGTTGAACTTCCAGTGACCAATATGAGAGAGTAAGAGCGATAACACCAAATTTCACACACCTGCTCCCCATTCACACCTGAGACATTGTAACACTAACGACTCGAGTCACATGACATCGGGGAGGAAAAATGGCTAATTGGACCAAATTTTGACATTTTCACTTAGGGGTGTACTCACTTTTGTTGCCGGCGGTTTAGAAATTAATGGCTGTGTGTTGAGTTATTTTGAAGGGACAACAAATTTACACTGTTATACAAACTGTACACACAAACTACTTTACATTGTAGCAAAGTGTCATTTCTTCAGTGTTGTCGCATGAAAAGATATAATAAAATATTTACATAAATGTGAAAAAACTTTTGTGAGGCTATATATATATATATACACACACAGTATATTCTACTACTTTAGGGTGGTATAAGGCTCTGGGTCAGTGATCAGAGGGTCAGGGGTTCAAGCCTCACACCAGGCAAGCTACCGTCATTGGGTCCTTGAGCAAGACCCTTAACTTCACCTGCTCCAGGGGCGCTGTTCGTTCTGGCTGACCCTGCGCTCTGACCCCAGTGTTCATATTTGTATGCTGGGATATGCGGAATAAAAACATTCCACTGTATGTTGTACTGTATGATGTGCATGTGACCATTAAACTGAACTTTGAACTTTACTTTAAATTGCTTTACAATAGATTTGTTATATATACAGGTATATACTGTATATACATAAATACACAGTATATATATATACACAGTATATGTGTGTATATTTGTTATAGATGAAGTTACACTACAAAAAAGCAGAGCTGGTTATAAAAATGGCTTTTCTTTTTTTCCTTCTCTAATCTGGGGAAGATGATGAGAGCGTGAAAGACTCCACCGTGCTTTTGCGGGAAGGAAGAAAATGAATCAAGTTGTCATGGTAACTAGCCTCTAACCTGATTTGTTACTGAATGTGGAGCAGTTATGTCTCAGTGTCTGACACGTTCACATCATTTTGTAAACAGATACACAAAGCAGAGAGCTAGTTCGACTGAATAAACCCGGTCATTTGGGAATACTGAGGGCATCGCCTCCAGTGGAGTAATTCCCACCAATGCTCCTATTTGTCATAACATTGCAGCAGCAACAGGAAAAGTAATATTAGGGCATTTGTAGATAGCACAGGTTTGTGCACGATAGATAATAATTCACTGTATGTTGTGAATGAGGTAGACTACTGCACTCTCACTAGTATACTCTCTTGGGGAAACCACAGTGGCTTTAATGTTTATTCACATAAAGAACTTCCTGTGGTGTCTCTAGTCCATTAAATCATCCTAGACTTTTAAAGGGAAAAGCATGCTGGTTAAAGAAAATGAATATGATTGTTACCACAGTTTAATCATGGAATTTGCAATCCAAAATATGTCACTGTATGAAATCCCATTAGGCTCTTTTAGAGTCATTTCATTCTCTATAGATAAAATGATAATACGTAGTTTCATTTACCTAATTTAGTTAAGCTCTAGACATAGTGTAAAAACCAATTTGGTCCATTCCACTTACTCTAAATATAAAATCTAATGTTATATTTATTGTTTTTAGTGCATCTATAACCTAAAGTATCAGCTCCTTTACATACAATATTTATTTTTACGTACTGGACATTTTTCGGAATAAATGTTATTATAAATAAACATGACCTTGTGTGCATTTCATATTAAGAACTTGATATGATAATCAATCTAAAATAATGGATAACATTAAATTAAGATGATATTTTTCTATATTTTGTTTTAATGTAATGTTTCAGATTTCAATGTTCTGTGTTTTATATTAGAAAAAAGTAAGTTTCTGCAATGTGGACCCCGGGTATACCCGGGTACAGGTATTATGCATAAAACTGCCTTATAAAAACTGCTTTTTTGTTCATTGGGCTGTTGTCATGGAAACGCCTTGACGAACAGATGAAAGGCTACACTCCATCCTGTTCTTCTGCTTCCGTGCCTCTCTGTAGAAAAATAGCATCCTGACATGCATTCTTTATGGCTATCACAACTCAAGTCATCGTTGGTCTCACCTCAAAGGTTATGCTCTACTACAACCTCTGATTAAAATCTAGTAGACAACAGTGTCGTGCATGATTCTACAATAAACTGATTTTATACAACAGCTCTGTCGAGGTTCTCCTGAAAGGCGTTAAAGTGCACCATATATATTGTAAGCATTAATGTATTAATGTGTTTTCTAATAAAAATTTCTATTTCAATCAATAGAGGAAATGTAATCTCCTGGCTTCTGTATATCAGCCACTTGTCAAGTGCCCAGTCACATAACCATCACATTTAAAAGTAATGCTGATATATGGTAGCATATAGGTATTATACATTTCTGACAGACTACTAAAAATTTTTAATATGCTACTCAGGAAAAATAGAATTTAAACAAATTATCATCTAGTTATCTATTATTAATTGTTTTTGTAAAAAAAAAAAAAAAAAGAAGACATTCTGACATTTATTCAGAGCAACTTACATTTATTTCATTTATACAGCTAAACAGTTGAGGGTTAAGGGCCTTGCTCAGGGGCCCGACTTTACCACTGAGCTACCACTGCTTTTGCAAGCGGATATAGAATAATAAAAATATCAGTATATCAACATCAGACGTTTTCAATACAGTTTCATTTAAAAGCCACTTCTGTCACAAAACAGCTTTCTAGAAATACAGAATATAAAATATCTGTTATAAATGTATCTCTAATGAGCAGGCCAGCTCTAATGGGGACAAAAAAAAACTCCCTGAGACCACCTGAGGGAGAAACCTTGAGAGGAACCAGATTTAAAATAGACTACATTACTAGATAGTGTGAAGTCAAGTTCCTTGTTCAAGTTTATTGGTCACATATACATTGTGCAATGCAGCATATAGTGAAATTCTTTGGCGACTACCTGGGTGTTTGCTGTAAGTGGGAGGGGGGGGGGAGGAACATATATAC
>JAOUQX010000014.1:6215913-6226125 GCA_028566295.1 Liobagrus marginatus
TTTATGCCTTTATGGACAGGACAGTGGTGAAATGAAGTGGGTGAGAGAGAGTGGGGGAAGGGATCGGGAAGTGACCATGGGCCAGAATCGAACCCGGATCGCCCGCAACACAACAGCGCCGTGTATATGTCGACGCGAGCGCGCTACCGCTGCGCCACTCCGCCGACCAAGACCACACTGTTAGAAAGTTTCCTTGCATACTGAGAAAAAATCATGGACTCCCAAAAGAAAGGAGGCTAGCTACAGTGCTTAGTGGACTGGGAGAGCTACTTGGTTAATGTTGATGACTCTCTGCCTGTTTGGAATTATAATTTTGCATTATCTTTTGCCTTGTTTGCCTGTGTTTCTGTCTTCCTGGTTACCAGATTCTTGCATGGTTTCCGACTACACTATTTCTAGGTTTTGGATTATTGTCAATAAACTCTCTGCATTATGTATTCTCCACCCGATGCGGATTCATACCACATTCCTGAAAACCTTTTGAGACAAAGGACCATTAATGCATAGGTTCTCAGTCTGTGGTTGCAGGCTTTCATTTCAGCTAGATCGAAGCAATGCAATGAATGAGTATAATGAAATTCTGCAGTCACACTAGCCCTTTGAGGATAAAATTGGGGGCCTAGCTTTATTGGCTAAGTAACAAATATTCTTTTGGGAAATAGATTCTTAAGTAGAACATTATGGCATTATATAACTGAAGGCAGCAATTGTTTCCAGTATTACTATGTTTTCAGCCTGTCAGTCAACTAGTCATCTATTCCTCTTATTGAAAAAATGTCACTAGGCATCAGATCCATCTATTTTTTCAAAGGGGAATTAGTTATTTATTGGAATATAAGAAAGGCAGAAGTAAAGATGTTCAAAAGGCAAATAAATAACTGTTTTTACATTACTCTAGAATTTCTTGATTTTATTTTCACCATCAAATGATTATAATAAGTACATTGGCAAGAGAAGTTGGACAACACACTTTCAAACTCTTCTGATCCTACGTGTACACAAAGTGTAACAATTAGCCAAGCGGAGAAATATAAATGCATGTCCAGTATATCAAAGATGAACTGTGGTGCAAAATGATTCGCAATTCAATTCACAATACGTTTCCCACATGGTCCGTTCGTTGTGAAGCGTTTTTAGCATAATATCTATGATACTTCTCCTAAAGCCTTGTTTCTTGTGCCGAATCATTACAGCCGTGCCAACATCTATCTTTTCTAACACTTTCACCTTTCTAGCTTTTATGACCTTTATAGCTTTTAGAGCACTGCAGCCACACTTGTTTACCTCACACGGCAGACTGCAGCACTGCATACCCCTAGGAGTAACTCACACCTCCAGCTTTCTGTGATGCACATTTATATACAGTTTATATACACATCCACCTTACATGCACGACGGTTTATCACCTCAATTTTACTCTGCAGCATCTCGGCACTATAGTGCATAAAGATTCTTTAAGGCTGATAATTGGAAACATAGCAGTAACATACTTTATAACGTAGATCTGATTTTCAAATAGTTACTAATATTATGACGCACACGTGACTGTTTTTTTTTTTGCTATTTAAATATGTACATGATGCACAGTTTCCTGTTATTTCCCTTTTAACGTGACCTTCTCGATAACATGGAATATGGCGCAGACATTTATTGTTTACTTTGCCATGTTTGCATGATCATTAACTGGTATTTTGGCACACAACTTGACAGGCAACACACATTACCACTGTGGCTAAAACCAATGTTTGATTTTTCAGACTCATTCCCCCCCTTAACCAGCTTGATCTTCTGAGAAACCTGAAGAGCAAATCTGGCCTTTCTTTTAGGTAACATAATCATTAAAAATTGTTAATCCATCTTACAATCAGCTTAATTAAAAATGTTATGTCTGTTTGTGGATAAACATCCTGTTATATCTTTAAAAAATCTTATAAATATTATTTTTAAGCATATTATATTTAAAGCATATAAATATGCTTTCTCATATAGGAAGGAAGCACAACCAGAGCCATCACCAAGGTAAATACGTTTTTGATAGCTGCTGTGTCTGTATGCACAGTTCACCAATAAAAATATTTCTCTTGATTAGTATTAGTATTTCTATTCATAACATTCCATCAAAATATTTTTTGCTCTGTAATCAATACTGCTGTTATTCTACTGTATTTGTAAATTAACATTTAAGGCTTTAATAGCTGTACACTTTCGTGCATGGATTCTGTTTGACAATGCAAGATGATTTTATAAAACAGGGGATAATTTGGTAACTTGGATTTATTATAATATCTCTATCCTTTGCAGCCAAAAGGTTAGTCTAAAAGAACGAGTGTTCTCTAGTCCAAGAAGTTCAGGAACAAAGGGGAAAAGTTCGCCCCAGGGTCAACAACCTTTAAGACGCTCTCCCAGTGCAGATAACATTGAGGACAGTCCTTCTAAAGTGCCGAAAAGCCTGAGCTTTGGTGACCGTAGCCGTGCCAGACAAGCATTTCGCTTCAAAGGGGCGGCTTCACGACAAAACTCAGAAGGTGAGGAAATCTACTCCTCTAATAGATGCATTCAATTATTAGTAACTTTTGCTTTTGAAATTCGGTTCAGTGGACAGTGGAAGGTGAATAATTGTATGATTGATATTTGGGCTTGTGACTGCTTCGGGATATTGTATGTGATTTGTCTGTGTGTTGAATCATGTCTCTAGCTCTGCGCACTCTATTTTCATTTCCTTATTAAATTCATAATTTAGGGATTTAAATTTCATTTAATGTACGGGGGGAAAAAATAGAAGTTGCCTAAATCAACGAAATAGATGCTATATTTATGCATTTTAAACATCAGGATTCTTGTTCTTTTTCCCATGAGTTATTGCATGTAATAGTTACCCAGTAACTTATGTTCATCTGTACAGTATCTTTTTATTTATTTTTGTTAGTTCCCTACTTGTTTTAGTTTAATGTAAAGATTCTATGTGCTGTTGGTGTATATTTACTTTAAAAGTTAAGCGGAAGCACAGAAACTCTGGAATTATAAGATGAACTAATTCATTATAGTTACTGCCTAAATCATCATGATCACATTCTTTATGTTCCAAAAGATTATATCTGTTGTAGTTGCACCAGAGTTTGTGTGTTTCTGCAATATTATTTTAAAAGGTGTCTTCACTGTTGCTTTCTGCTCATATACTGTATTTTACAAAGTGCCATTTGGTAAAGCTCTAACAATGACATTTTTAGATTTAACTTAGTAGGTATTAAAGCTCCAACTGTAAATTAGAAGGACTTATAAATTAGAAAAACTATTAAACCAGCTTTAAATTATTTCTCATTACTAGTGTAGCATTATTATATGGGCTCTGACAAATAGCACATTATGTAAAGTGCAGCCTCTTTGTAATCCATGTGTGCTGATGTTTCCCCTGTTGTTTTTTAATGAATTTGGATCCTGATGCTGTGCTTTTCGTTTCTCTGTTTGATGCTGATGCTAAAGTGCTGATTGAGATGCAGGCAGAAGATTTGAGGCAGAAGAGCTCTCCAGGTCAGGCAAACCAGTTGGGTCTGGGCCCTGTACAACTTCTAACCTTTAAACCAACACTATTTCAAATTCAATTCATTTGAATTATAACTTCCAGTTGGTGGATCTCCTTCTGTTTTTATTGTAACTTTATTTCACTAACTAGATGCATTTGGTTACAACATATATAACCTGCATGCAACTGAATAATAGGCCTGTGTGTGTGATCATTTTAGATGATATGGTTCGATTTTGGGTGTCACAGAACATAAACAGTGGACCTGGTCAACCTTTTTATTTATCATATTTTAGTATTTTGATAATCCCTTCTGGGATTATCGATAATCCCCACTGTTTATCTTCTAGCAGTCATTTTGTTACTTCTTTTCTTGCTGGAAAACCTGTTAAACATGTGTTTAGCGATTTCTAATAGATTAAACTTTATCTAGGTCTGAAATATAGTCATGGATCGAAAATTGGCTCTTTTCTTGCACTTTTTCACCAGGAAACCCTTGCTTATTGAGCTTTTAAAGGTTTGATGGTTTTAATTGAATGATTTCAAAATGTAACTTTATTTTAAAGACAATTTGTATTAGTTCATCTCAATTTTTTTGCATTTGAAATTTCCTAATATTTACATGGAGATGCTTGATTTGAGAACGAATGCATAGAATAGCATAAACATCTTAATAATTATTTAATAATAGTTAACAATTGATTAATAAACAACATCATTTTATTAATATAACATAATATACAAAAGGTACTCTGAATATTTTTATTCAGTAACAAAATATTGTGTTTCATAAGATGTAAGTAATAATATCTTTAATCTGATTGATACATACAGTACATATGTTTGTTGAAATGATGCTTGAGCTATATTTAAGTATTCTATATTTTAACGCAATACATTGAACAATAGTAATCTCAATTAAATGTTAGTCGACAACTTTATTTTATCCTTGATGGCATTTAAATGACTTTATATTACATTTGCACATATATTTATATTTCATTTGAAATGTGTGCCATCATTTATAGTTACCATGAAATATGCATGTTTTGTTGAAAATATTACAAATGTGCAGATATTTTTCTTCAAATTGAACAGTTTTATGCGCAATTGGGTAACAAAAAACAAATCTTTAAGTTTCTGGAAATAATAATAACCTTTTGAATAGCAGTACTGCTCTATGTTGTACCTTTATGAACATTTAATTCATGGGGGCATGAACAATTATACTTATTCTGAACAAGCACATTTTGCGAACACTGGTCCGATTGCTAGGAATTTTAGTGTGTTGTCTGCTCTAATATACACACTTCAGATCCGTGTGTAAATAAGCAGATTAGTTGAAATAGTTGTTTGAGCAGGTAACACACTACAATGTGAAGAAGGGATCAAATCCTATAAGGCCAAGACCAGCCCTTTGTTTTCTTCTTCCTTGTGTTTTCTTTACATTCATGTTCTTAAGCTATTCAGTTTTGGCAATGGCCTTGTCATATAAGTTCTTGGCAGCCATGTTTTAACCGACGCACTGTCATCTTTCTTCTCCAATGTTTGCAGCACTTGAAGGGTTGATCAGTAAGACATAAGTACATGGTTGTAGCCCATGTAGCAAGCACTTTTATGAACCCTAGAAACAGGACATACAACAACGGTGCATGTTTATGAGCCATTTCATGACCCATCATGCCGTGATTCCAAATGAACAGCCTCAGGCAACTGGCAGTGTTGTTTTGCCTGCATGTAAGAAAAGCCGATTAGTTTCGAAAGTCTCTGCAACTCACCACTTGATGGGATCCTTCCAGCTGGCATCACAGAGCACTGTAACAGCTGCTACAATTGTAGCTTATCATAAATACCTCAGCAGTTGGATCTGTAGACCTTTTAAGGCTCTGTGATTTAGCTGGCATAGAAAGCACGGAAAATGCTATAGTTCTAGTTCTAATGCCAGGTGAACGATGGAGACAAATGGGACCACAGTTGACAAAAACTGTAACCTAGAAATATACTCCAGCATAATTATCAAGGAGATATTGAAAAAAACATATTTCAGTACTGTTCAAATATTAAAACTGTTTGCCAATCTGAAATAAGTGAAGGGGAATCATGCACATTGTGAGATTTACTTTAAACAGTAATTAAAACTTAATGACTTTCTATTTACTTAAGTACTTTTCACTCTTATTCAGTGCCCTATAAATCCTGTAATATAGCTAAATGTTCATAACAATCACATTTTGTAGTTAATCTCCAAAATGAAATCTTAAAAAGCTCTGGAGATGAATGATTAGATAATATCCTATAGCTATTACCAAATCTTTTTGCAAAGGGGTTGTAATTTAAGATATCAAAGAGCTAGCGAGTTCATCTCTAATTTTTCAGTTTGCTGGCTTATGTTTTTCTGGGCTACAGTCATTTTTATGAACTTGAATTTCTAAACCTTGCCCATCCCTACCGTCTCCTTGTGCATCGGGCTGCTGTGATATCACCTGGCCAATGAGATGCCCTGCCCTGACCTAACCAATATTCAACTGTAAACGGTCTTACTTAGCTGTGCAAGTTAATGGCTGTGGCTGGTCTCTGCTTGGTGCCATCCCAGAGAAAACAAGCTTGTTTGAGGGGTTTGGTCACTAATGCTGGAGTCCCCTGTTTTCATTTTGCGTTTTTTTTCCAGAAGCCAGCCTACCTGGAGAAGACATTGTTGATGACAATAAGAGCTGCCACTGTGAGTTTGTTCCACAGGATTTAACACCAGGAATTAAAGTTACCATCAGGGCGGTGTGGTAAGTAACAGTGCATAGAATCGTTATACGCAAAAAAGCATAAACAGGAAGCTAACTGTTGATATATTTAATAAACTAAGTTTAAACTATATGGCTAATTGTATGTGGACATCTCTCCTGCTGAACGATCTTAGTGTTGTAGCCACACCAAATCCTAACAGGTGCATGAAATCAAACCTAACCGTATGCATTTCCATGTTAATAAATAACATCGACGTAAGCAACCTGACTGAAATGCACTTTTGACTGATCAAGCACAAATGTGCACAGACTTGGTCCAAAATGAGGTTCGAAAAGCTGCATAAGAAGAACAGTAATAAGCCATATGATTTTGTGTGATGTGTGGTTAGCGGCGTTGCAGCAGTAACGATCCTGAGACACGGGCGCAGAGAACATCGTGCTTCTTTATTAATACTTTTAAACACAAAACAACAAACACCCTTTCATGGCACGAACACACAGCGCAGTTAGACTGACAATGATCAACACCACAGTGATAAAGTGCCACCTATTTATCCCATGTGTTTATGAGCTGTGTGTGTGTGTGTGTGCAGATGTGAGTGATTGTGGCCTAACCTAGGTGGAAATAACATGTGCGCACACACGTAGGTTTCACACCCATATTCCCCTGGTTCCTCACCGCCGCCCTCTGGCGGCCGACCTGGCCATAGTCCTTGGGCATGATATTTTACAATGAGATGTCCAATAAACAAATAAATGCAGTGTCCACGTACATTTGGTCACGTAGACTATATTATAATTAATAGGTAGCCGTTTTATTTTATTTCTTAATCATCTTCTTTTTTTTTTCAGTATGTATAAGAGCTGTTCAAGGTGTCACTTCCTATTCATTAAATGACCAAAAATATATTTGTATGAATTCCCAAAACTGGAGAAGAACTTTCACTCTAACACCTTTACAACTTTTGTAATGCAATGAAAATGTTAAGTGCTTTCTTATAGAAGCGTGGCCTTTGCTGAAAAAAAGTAGGGACACTGTGACATAACCAGGCTTCGAAAAGTTCACGTCCCTTATGTTTACTTCTAGCCACAAACTTAATGCTGATGTACTAACAATAAAAAATGTTTGAATAGGATTGATAAATTATGTGCAAATGCTTTGTCCTTGCAGCATTATGCGGTTTATGGTGTCAAAGAGAAAGTTTAAGGAGAGTCTCCGGCCTTATGATGTGATGGATGTTATTGAGCAGTATTCAGCTGGACACCTAGACATGTTGGCCAGGATTAAAAATCTTCAGTCCAGGCAAGACCAGATATAAAATCTCTGTGCCCCTAGGCAGTAGTTTCTTCCTTCTTGCTTTCCTTCTGCTCTTCTGTACTTTTCTTGCCCCCCAGTAATATCTATACGTATCTCTACATACACAGACAATATACTCAAAGCATCGGCTATTGTATGTCAGTACACATTTGTTGCATGCCCCCTTCTTCTGGTATCTTCCTTGATTTAGTCTTCTGTTTTTTCTTCTTCGATTCAAAGCGACATGACATCACATTTATCACCTGCGTATCACATTAACTCAAATAGGTGAAAATGTTTCATCGTGTGTATCTAATATCATGGTGTGAACCAGTCTGTCTGAACCAGACCACAGAAGGGCATCATTGTATCTGTAAAGTGATAACGCAAAATATACTAAAGGTAGTATCAGAGGCAGGCCTGAAACAAATCTGTTGGACATTCAGTATCTCTGCATTTAGAGCTGCATATCAATATCAATCCTAGCTACAAGAAATATTGATATATGCATATGGTATTCTGACTTAGAAAAGTGATTCAATATGGAGGATACGATTTATGAATATATTCATGCTCTTGAAGCATACTTAGGCATACTTTCAGTGTACCTACTTTTGCAAAATCTTGCTTTTGTTTCCACACCATCATTACTCCAGCTGAAAGTTAGAAAACAGCCATTCAGCTGTTCACTCTGTAAAGTATGTCAGGAATATATTTTCACTTTTTGTCCTTCTGTCTCTTCCTATTTACCTTTTCATGATTTGGTTGTTTTCCTCCTTCCTATGCTAATGTGGCCATGGTCCAAACGTCTGTGCTGGTCCGTGTCGCGTCATCCTGCATTGTGCTGTCCTCTCCTCTATTTGCTTTGCCAGGATAGATATGATATTGGGTCCTCCGGGTCCCACCACTCCCCGCCATAAGAAGTATGCAACCAAGGGAACCAAAGAGTCGCCCCAGTTCTCACCTAGGTTAGGACGCACCAAACTGCATCTCGTGCTCGCCTTAGAGCAATGTTTTCATGTTTTTTGCTGGTTGTGCTGAGCAAAAGAAAAACAACCTGTTTTTGTTTCCTACTACATGAATTGTAGAACATTGCTTACTGGGATGCTCAGTTAACACAAACAAGGCAGAAGAATGAGCTGGACTTGATTAAATTGGCAACGAAATGCGACATGTTTTATTGACATAAAGGAATTGTTTAAAGGAGTATGTGTGCTCTGCATGAAGATGGCAGTAGAATTATTGCGCAGAAATTCTTTAATGAACAGATGTGCAGGGATTTAGTTAGTAGCTAGGAGTAGATAACTCCTAATTTGCTTCACATCTTTTTTGTTTGTTATGACTGAGCATGGTACATGCCCAAGTAATGATACACACACACATGCAATAAGTTGTATAGATTTATCATATTTTATACAGGTAAGTAATTAGTAACTAAACAAAAACAGGTTGAGCTGGTTTGCTTGCTTCGCTGTATGTAATGAATAATCAGGACCGAGCAAAATGCAGCAAAGGTGCCAATGACCAAGTCAATTTTCAACTGTCTTTTTTTATGCATGTTGGCATGGCATATTTTAGGGCATGCCATATAATACACAACAACCATCCAAGGATGTCTAAGTATCAGGTATATCTAGGTAAGCTTATTTTAATATCAATGAACGTTTTTGTTTTTATTCATCGCGCTTTCTTTTTTTTTTTTTGTTGTTGATCTGGGTTTTCAAGAAAGCTGAACTAAAAAAATTAATAAACGTGAAGTTTTTTGAGCAAACATGAACACATCTTTTTTAAATACCGGTAATTTAAGAAATGAATATAATAATAATCATCATCTTAATAATAATCAGCCTATTATCATAGTTTGCAAAACAATGTGACAAATATTTTTAGACATTGAAATGCGGCATACGTTTGGACAACACGTCGATATTTAATGGTAGTTTATACAGCCTCGTTCAAATACTGTACCGTAGTGCACATATGTAGATATAGTCCTTATGGTGGGCCGGGTCCTATGTCCATTCTTCTGTCGCTCTGTCTCTCTTTCAATTATCCGGAAACACCTGTTCATATCATGTTCCACCATGCTGCATGCTCCCATTTACACATACATATTCCAGTAGCGAGCTAGTGAATGAGTGCAGGATGTCCTCTTCCCTCCTGTTCTACTTTCCTCTATGCAAATTTCTCCCTGAACACACTTTAAACAAGTCAATACAGCTGTGTCTGTATTTTTTTTTGACAGATCCTTAAATAAAGCTTGTACTTTCTAAGTTGATATTGCAATGTATACAGTACTATAGACGAGATCGTGTTTCTTTTTGATTTAAATGGTAGGGTTGATCAGATTGTTGGAAGAGGTGCTTCAATCTCAGACAAGGATCGCCCAAAGAGCTCAACAGAAGCAGAAATTGCAGAGGACCCAAGCATGATGGGAAGGCTTCTGAAGGTGGAGAAACAGGTCAGTAAGAATTATTACGACTGGTTTGATGAAGCTGCTAGTTTTGTATTTTATGTATTTTAATGTTATTACGCTATAAGAAAAAATTACGATACTTTTAGTAAACTACTATTGTCCCAAAAATTCTTTTAGCGTTCGAAAAAATATTTTAAAAACTGCCAGTGCACTTGTCTATCAGGATATTACCTATTAGTAT
>JAOUQX010000014.1:6269227-6290740 GCA_028566295.1 Liobagrus marginatus
ATCTATTACATAATTAGTCAAAGAAAGTTTGATATTCCAATCATCCCTAGGGAACTTCCCTGCGCTGGGACGTTGCTCGAAATTAACGCCCCATAAAATTATAGCTTACTCACGTGGATCCGAGGGATTCCACTGGTAACATAACCACAAGGGGGCCGGGTTTTTGCAGTCTACTGAATATAACCGGTGAGTTAACTGCACACACACACTTCAGGTGGCGACCGTGTCTAAAACGAAATCCTGAAGCCCGTCTCGCTACATCTCCCGCATTCACACGCACTGCAGCACGATAGGCACAACATACAACTATTAGAGTTGTACAAAGGCCAAAAGCATTGGCTGGGAGGACTAAGATCCTGTTGCTCACTCAATTCTTCCTTAGTTAGGTGTTTAGTGTTCCCCCCACAAGGTGGTGGCATAGTCCCTCCGCCACATTCAGATAAAACCCAAATTTTTAAAAATGGTTTGGTCTGCTGTGCTTTTACATAAACAGCTTTTAAAGTTTAAAAGATATATACAGCTTAAAAGACATTTGCTTTTATTGTCTCTGGCTATTAGTTACATTCCCTAATGCAACTTGTGAAAGATGTTCCATCAAAATAATGTCATGCTAACCTTTATTTAGCAGAAAGAGCACAAGAATCTACAAACTACACTCACAGTGTCATTTTTATGCACTATGGAGTCCCATTGTAACAATGAAAATTCAACGCTGCAGTGTACTTTTAACTCTTTATAGATTTGGTAAATGAGTGCACTGACTTTGGTTTTCAAAAAATACAGTGGCCCAATACCAGCAGATGCCAAATCATCACAGACTGTGGAAACTTAACACTGGACTTCAAGCAACTTGGGCTACGAGCTTCTCCATAGGACCTCGGTTTCCAAATGAAATACAAAAGTTGTTCTCATCTGAAAAGAGGACTTTAGACCACTGAGCAACAGTACAGTTCTTCTACTCCTTAGCCCAGGTAAAACGCCTCTGACATTGTCTGTGGTTCAGGAGTGGTTTAACAAGAGGACACGTCTGTGTTTGGCATGTTGTAGGCAGATGACATTCAGAGGTGGTTTTAGGTTGGCTAGTACTTTTATGAAGATGTTTTTTTCTTGGTTTATTTAACCAATCATTACTTTTTCAATTGTCTGCTGGTATGGGGCACTAACCCTTAAAAATAAGAACAGGTTAGAAGGATGTATCCTAAAAATGTAATGACATTAAAAAAACAGCCCGTCCAATGTGGGTACTCTGCGGGTTTGGGTGATGTCACTTACAGTACTAACACGGTATAGCCCCGCCCTTAACTGACTGACAGATTTATGTGCAAGGCTTTAGAAATGAAAACGCAAAAGGTTTTGTAATTGCATTTCCATTTTGGCAGCCTACATGCGCGATGAAGAGAAAGTGCAGCACACGTGTTAATAAATAATGTGTTAACAGTGCAATTTAAATATGGCTGGCTTGTAACTTGCAATACATACGAAATACAAACGGAAGCAGAAACGCAAGATTTGCAATTGCGTTTGAAAATTGCATCCAGCCAATCAGAGCTGCGGAATCATTTCTCTGACGCTTTGTCCGTGATAATGCACGGTTTTGCAGCTGTTACGTCCACGTACCTACCCGACTGGTTGCCAGAGGGCGCCGCAGGACCAATCGGCTGGCAAACGAACGAGAATTAGACTGTGTGTGGCATTTCCACCCGTTCCACAGCGCACATGCCTACACACAGCTGCACTTAATATGGCCCTTCAATTACGTGAAGGCACATAGTATAAAAACTTTGCGCTGAGACTGTTTCGTGTCTGTCAGTGTTGATCCGTGTGTCCTGAGTTTGGTTAAGTGTTTGCTCTCTTTCAATAAAGACGCCATGACCCTTGCGAACGTCTCACCGCGGCTACGTCATTGCTGTAGCACTCTTCATCGACGTCACAGTGGCAGAAGATGTGGTAAGGTAAGGTAAATTATCCCCAGCGGGGAAATTTGTTGCACAGACAGCAGTAGAGACATACAGGCAACAAGACAAACAAACACCATGCACATATAATTGTTTAAAAAAACAATGGCGGCTGGTACAAAAGAGTTTTTAAATCTGTTCGACCAACAAAAAGGCAAAGTGTGTTTACGGTTCGAAGGAAGCAACTTAAAGTCCTTATACGAAGAGGCGGCTACAAAAAACTCTGCCTTCCTCATAGTCCTAGCTTTATACGAGTTCTTTAGATTATTTAAAGAGGTGCCAACAATCTTACTGCGTACGCTGTAAAATGGTTTGGCCTGCTGTTCTCATAGTAACAGCTGCTGGAGAAGAGGGTGTGGTAAAGCATTTGCTTTAATTTTGCATGGACTAAAGAACCTGAAGTGCCTAATTTAACTTGTGCATATACCCTGGCTGTTTGTTTATTAAAAATACAATACTAGGACTGTAATTTGTCTTTTTTTGTAATTCTACTTTTGTAATCTGATTTAACCTGAATAATTGAACATTCCTAAAAACATATCTAATACATATGTATATAAATGTGATGAATATAATGCTTTATTCCTATGATTAAAATGTATACAGGGACTTGTATGGAAGACATTACCATAAACATTAAGTAATGGGTAATCAAATATTTTAGTACAGTACTATGTATCTGGTTGGATAGGTTTGGTTCGACAGTCCACAAAAGAAAAACACTGGTATGAAACCTACCTCAGGCTGGTGATTTGGATTTGGAATCTCTCTTCCTCTCTATCTGTAGATGTGACATTATCAATAACATCACCTCTGGTGCCTCGAAAAGCTGCACCTGCAATATGAATGGTCGTTACGTAAACATCATGAATCTCAACGCTGCCAAGATCCTCACGTTATCTGAAGTGGAAGTGTATGGAGTTCCAGGTTACACATATATAATTTATTCCCAATTCATTTCATATACATTTAAGTAAAGAAATGTTCACAATAGTTGTTGCATATCAACATTGTTTCCTTTGTTGTAGTCCCATGTACTAAGAGGACATTTCTAAGAATAAAGTTTAACAGCGGTGAAGATCTCACCAACTGTACCATTAGGGAGAATGTTCTTCAAAAGGTGTGTTTGTAAGAATCTACACTCAGTTTTCAGTTTACTACGTACACATACCTTGTAGTTACACTTATTTGACTTATTGCACCTTAAAAATACTGATTTAATAGTTGATTTACATTCAGATATTATGTGGTCACTTATATGTACGTCTATCACATTTCAGTTTAGTATATATTCTCATTCACATAAGCACATTTAAATAAATAAAGTCAGCTATTATCTTGAATGTATAATTAAATAGACTAGTCTTACTTAACTCGGCTTGGTACAGAAACTTTAATCCATCGATGTTGTACTATCTATTTTCACACTAGGTTTAATTTATCATAGGGCACACGCCTCTTTATAGATTCAGTCTGTTTTGGTGAAATTGCTCAAGAATAATAATATAAATACTAGCTATAATAATACTAAAAATAGTGTACCAAAAGAAATTGCTCTTTTTTTCCATACATAGTAAAATTAAACAATGTTTCTTCAGGACTATGCAGATGAAATGAAAGATGGCAAACATCTGTCCGAAGTCCGACACTGAGAAAGTGAAAGGCAATTATTTGTTTTGCAACAACATTCCCCAAAATTGAAACCCATGGCTGGAAAACATGACTTTCCATTAACAAGTTGTGAAAAGCTCTTGGTGCATAACCCTTATGACTGGATGGGTGGTTTAGAGGGTGAAAAACTCTGCACTCTGCATACTATCATATCGAATAATGCACTAGAATACTGTTGTCTATGTGGACCAAAAAACTGTAGCTGTTTAAAAGTTGTAGCAAGTATTTTAATGCGCGTCATCCTTTGAGAGTTTTTTTCACAATAGCAGCACCCCAGCCTCTAAAACCAAAGGACTAATAATGATGGGTCATGCTGATGCTGCTCATAACAGCAAAGATCAAATTCACACGTGTTGACCCTGCCTGCATTGCAGTCAAATCCCTTACAGAAGACAACACACTCTTTTCTGGGTTTAAATTGATTCGTGATCTCATTGCTGTGCTGCCAACACTTTCAACTGATTAGTAGTTTTAAAAAAAAGTGCAATCCCTATCTTGAAACAATCGCAGAGTTTCAGCCTTGTGCAGATCTCTCATAAGAACTACAAGCTGCAAAAACCTGACTTTCTTTGAAAGGGGTTTGTCTCTATATCCCCAAATGAGATTGAAGCTTCAGTTTTAAAAAAGGAACTTTTCTGTTTGAACCATTGTGGCTAACATACCCTAAGATTGTCAGGGATGAGAAATTCTAACTGAATATCTTAGCTTTTATTTAAAGTATTTAAGTGTTTTTGAGACACATTTGGAAGTATTTGTGTTGCTGCTAAATAATGGGAAAGTGGTATCAAATTCTTGTTGATTGATTTGGCCTGTTTTGGGCCTTGAATAAGCATGTAGGAAGGAGTTTCTGGGGCTGGCAGAAAACACCTAAGGACTTTAAAGGAGCTTTGATACACAGTGTAATGGTGCAGTCAGAGTTCCTTTCCCGATGGAAGCCTCCTCTCGGCCAGTTTTTAGCCAAAACCTACATCCTTAGAAAAGGGCTCTCCTTGTCAGCTGGGTTTGTGTGTGTGCTCTCTGGTCACCTATCTTTTTGGGTTGAGTAGCCACAAGCAGCCGCACTGCTTTCAACACTTTCCTGCAGGAGCTAGGCCATAGCCATGAATGCCTGGTGGACAAAGAAAGGCCAAAAGCCTCTTTTGCAAGCGCTTTTTCCATCTTTGACTGTTGAATAATTTTAGGGAAAATTGGGAATATTTTTTTGTTTAATTAAAGTTGGCCACAGATCGACTCAAATGCAGCAGCTTAAGGAAGTTGATTTGCTGATGCAACCATGTTCATGCACACATACAACTCCTCAGTGCCTGATGCAGACGATGTCCCTTTGAATTATTTGCTTCTATATAATCGATACTGTTCACTGAATCTTATTAGAATGAGAATTAATATTAACCTGAAATATATCTTAATATAAAATATAATACTTGTATTTAATAATTATAGTGATATAATATACAGTAATATTAAATATCTTGACAATTATGTCAATGTCGCAAAACATCTATTTGAATGTGACATTTATTTATTAATTGGTTTCTTTTTACTCACTGAGCTTAACTTGTCTAAGTACGATGGAAATGTGTAACATCCTCCGCGTCTCCTATACGCCGAGGGGCGTGGCCGGGACGGCCACCCGAGGGACGCTAAGACCCAGCGATTATGTTCAGTTGCATGCCTTGCGTTCATTCATGTCATGTGTCTTACGTTACGTTCTGTTATTGGTTAGCGCACACGTTTAGTATGTTAATTGGTACGCACCTGATTGTGTCCCATGTGAATTACGTGAACTATAAGAGAGTCGATGAGCAGTGCTCACCGCAGATTATTGTGTTAGTTAAGTTAGTTAAACTAACCACATAGCTTAGTTCCGGTTTGGCGTGTCTTTATTTCAGTGCTCAGTGTCAATAAAAAGACTTTCTCAACGCAGCCTGCATACCGGGTCTTGACTGCTACCCGAACAATTCCAGCTCTGACACAACACCAGCGAGCTGTACCATGCTACAGAATAATCTGCCTACCAAATAATGACCCGAGCGGGCTGGCACAGATCACAGAAGCGAATTATGGGGCAGAAAGCAACGCGCAAACTTGCCGGAAGACGGCAGCGCGAATCACGGCGGCATGCCGGCTACTCAAGTCCGCAGACAGAGCCAGGGATTGAGGGCCAGGAGTGGCTGAGATGGAGGTTCAGCCCCCCCGTCTTCTCCTCCGCTCCGCGAGACGAGTCAGAGCTGCACGACATCATTTCCTACTACCGGATATTCTTCCCAGCAGACTCCGACGAGGAGGAGGAAGAATTCCGCAGCCTCATGAACTCCGTTTGCAAATATTTTCCGACGGCTTCAGAGACGGAACCAGAGGAAATGCTCCGCCTTCCCGTACGGCCGGCGCCAGCGAGCAGCCGTGTCAACATCTGACATGCATCGCCACCCGGACTCCGATGATGAGGAGGAAGACTTCCATAGTTTCACGGGTTCTGTTCAGTTATTTTCCGGCGGCCTCCGATTCGGAGCCAGAGGAATTCACGCGTGTTCCCGCACGGACGGCACCAGTAAGCCGCCGGCGTAAGCGGAAGCCACGCCCCCGCGAGCGCGCAGAGCCTGCAGCGGAGCGCGTGCACGGCGAGGAGCGGCGCGCGTACGAGGCGGAGAGCGACGGAGGCCCAGAGCTACCCAACTTCAACGTGTCGGTAAGCAGAGAAATTTCAAACAACCAAGAGTGTCAACTTTTCTAAAGTGCAAGGATGCGAACAGACTTTCACAGTTAATGCAAATGACCAAAGATCAGAGACTATGTTCCCGAGTTTACCGCCCAACTTGTCAAGCCAAGAAGCGTTGGAGTTTGTTAGATCAGTGCTACTTCCGGCCTGCGCGAGGGTGAAAGACCCCGTAGGCACGGAGCTGGTAGAAAATAAACCACAGACTATAGACCATGCCAATGTTCAGGTATGGGAAAAGACTTCTAATGTTAAGGTGTGCGAAAAGATTACTAACGCTCCAGTGTATGAAAAAACTTCATGTACCCCACAGTGTGGGGAAAACCCCAGAAATTCAAATGGGGGGGGGAGGTATATCAGATGATGTATGTATTACAGCTGACGTAGATATATCAAATGATGTATGTATTACAGATGACGTAGATGTGGAGAGATGACCGGTTCTTTACCCAGCGTGCGCTTCCTGCTCGGCGTGGCTGTGACATCTTGTAAATGATCTAATCCCTGTGTCATGTAAACGGGCATATCAACCCGATTACTTTATTCAACGTTCATGTAAACACGTGCGTTCCGATTCAACAATCCGATTGGAAAAAAGTGTCCATGTAAACGTACCTACTGATCTAGCGCGCTGTTACACTCGGACGATTAAACGCTTACAAAAGGACACAAAAAAAAATGCTCTACGTCGCCTCCTGGTGGCTAAACTGGTTAATTGACGTTTAGGCGCTATTTAAAATGCAAGACTGCGAAAATAACGCGAGTGCTGTTTTTGAGATTGTATTTTTGGGAAAAAATCTCGCTATATTTAGGCCAATATAGTATTAGGAGTAGAAGTAGTAGAAGACTAGTACTGTGTGTATATATAGTACACGGCAGAGGCTGTGACATCAGTCGGCGATGCTCCAATCCGAGCTTCATTCAGCAACAGAGTGCAACGGCACCAGGATTGGCTGAGCGGCGTGCATTGTATACAGCATTGCCGAGCACACGGTAGGCTTTTTAACATGTCTTTGGCTGCTTCTTCACCCGGTATTTTCTGTACCGGGCGTATAAGATGCCCCCCCTATTTTGGTATTATAATTTGGGTGTAGAAAGTCATCTTATGCAGTACGCCGGAAAATACGGTAAGTCGTATATGTTCGTGAACCGCTGTTTGTTAAATAAAGACACCTCTGCATTTGCATCCTGCCTGCTCTGCATTGACTCCAGACCGTGACGGTTACAATCCTTAACAACTTATAAGTATGTAATTTTATTTGAATAAACGTTAAAAATAAAAATTTTTTTGCATGGAATGCATTATCGTGTTTTACATTGATTTATATTGGAAAATATGTTTCACTTAACGAGTGTCACATAACAAGCAAGGTTCTGGAACAAATTATACTCGTTATGAGAGGTTCCACTGTAACTACAGTTACTGTGGTTAATTGTTTGTTTAAAAGCATTTAAATTGTACTTTTTGTAGGGGATTTAGCTGGTCAGTGCCGCCAGTATAAAATCTGCTTAGAATAACTACGCCTTGATCACGTATAAAAAAGCTTACTTTTTGTAGATCATTTAAATAAAAGCAGACGTTTGCCTGCTACACAACACTTATTTTTCAAAAGGATATTGTTAAAACCCTCAACAAAGCATATCCATATTTTGATAAACAAAAAGATACCAATGTACAATATTATGTTATTTTAAATCATTTCAGGTTTGAGAGATCACATTTAGAGGTAACAATGTTTAATGTGATTTGGCTTGATTTAGAAAAAATATTTTTGTAAACACGCACAAGGTTGTATAGAAGTTTTATTTTGCATTACCAAAAGCACCTGAAGTGACTGATTTTAGCTTCTGCATATACACCCTGACTGACAGAAGCCACGAATGGCAGCATATTTACACAAAGCAGGTTCATCCTTCTCTTGGCTATTTCTGACTCTACAACAAAACAGAAGTTGCAGAAATCGTCTGACAAACAGGAGTGAAGTCTAGTTTTGTTGTAGTTTTGACGCCTCATTTGATTTAAAATCTAATGTGTCAATATACTATCCTGTACGTTTGTAAAGAACTGTTTTTACTGTATGACCTTTGCTATCTTGAACAAGTCTGGCTATTTTTCTCTGACATCTCGAAACAACAATGTGTTTAGTCCCCACCAATTTGTTTCAACTTTAGTGATTCTTCAGTGCGAAGCTTTCAGATTGACCTTATGTACAGTAAATGCTAACTGAAGCATGATTTTGTGCATTGCACTGCTGCCACATGAATAAGCTTAAAATCCTGCAGAGGCAAATGAGTTCTGGTCCCGGGTGCCTAGAGTAGCCTCAAGCTAAATTCATGTAAAATACTCATAACATTTTCCTTCATATCTACTTTTGAACATACTATGATGTATTACATTTTATTTTTATTCCTACATTAACCTTTACACTTCCAGAGAAGCTTTTTAAAATATATTTTAATATATTTTTAGCAACTAAATATTATGTGAAATTCATTTAAATCCAAATGTGTAGATTAATTTTATTAAACTGAAATGATTAAATATTACCCTGTTATCTAATATGCATGCACACTTATTGATAGTTAAAGTAAATATGTTATTAATGTGTAAGCGTATTACAAATAGTCTTATAACCAGAAAATGTTCAGTTAAACAATTAGACAATTAACTAAAACCCCATTTTTTGCATTGCTTTACTCCAAGACATTTTGACACAAAGCTTCAATTGATTTTAAAGTGTCACACATTTTTAAACTCTGTTTTAGACTGACGTCTGGGCTAGACATATTTGCATTTGTCTGACCATATTCATTTAGCAGAAAACCAAGAAATCTCAAAGCTAAAAAAGGTTAAAGAGAGTTCTGTTCTGCTTTGTTAGTCAAGGTAAGAAATCTATCTAAAGTATGATTTTATTGGGCTGACTGAAGTATACATTTTCTATATGGTGTACTTAATATAATAGGGTACATATTAAACATTTTCCCCCTTCTTGAGTCGAATGTAACTCCATTTTTTTCTCTTTACAGAAAATGGCAAATTCACAGAGGGTTCGGCTTCTTCGTTTAGGTAAAATTAACAAAATAGCATGAATCATTTTTGCTGTGGGATTTCTGTCAGCTCAATCCATTATGGCCATCATGTACAGTGTAAACTCTGGTCCTGTAACATGGAGGCAGACCAGGTAGGATCCATTTGCGGTGGTTTTATTGACAGGCAGCAACACTAAACGTGAACAAAAGCTATGACTGTCGCGTGGAGCTCGCTCCGAAGGGCTCTCAATAGCGAGTTGTGAACCGGGACACAGATACGACACAGGTGCAGGCTTGCAAGACATAACGCTTTATTTTGTGTCCACAGTCACCGTAAACATAATCACACACTATGCTCTCCAGCTACAACTCCTATAATCATCTGCATCGCTCTAAGGCAATGCTTGCCCTTTTAAGCCCACACATAATTAGTCCCCTTAACTTAACACATGTGCGTGTGATTTAACTGAGGCATGACAATCAAACAATCAGTAACTTAGGCGTTTAAGGCATGGTAACCTGTGTGTGTGTGTGTGTGTGTGGGACACAATGGAGCATGTGAAACAAACAAACACAGAACCACGTGAAGCACATGCCTCCATGTTACAATGACGTGGTATACTACAGACAAAACAATAAACATGGAACTAGGCTACAAACAAAACGATAAACATGGAGAGACTTGTTAAAGCAGACAAACTAGCGAACATGAACAAGGCTTGGTAAAGTTGGCAAAACATACGTTCAATACTTCGCCCTGAACAAAGGAAAACACATGGCTTAAATATACAACAAACCGGAAGTGATATGACAGGAAGTGACGTGGCAGGAAGTGGAAATGAGTCGTGTTCAATGTTCAGGGGAGCGCTCCCTCTACTGGAGGGAGTCTAGAACCGACGTTACAGGTCCCTTTGGTTTTTAAATACTATCTGAAGCTTTCATTTGTGTCAGCATAATTCTGTGCAATGTTTTTTTTTTTTTTTCAACTGAAGGAAATAAGTTCTGTCACTGGATATGGCTACTTTGAGTAGTCTAATTCATGCAAAATACTAATTCTGGTTAAACGCCCTGAAATTAGATTACAGCATTACAACCACTTTTATAATATATAAATGTTTTTAAAGTTACAATTCCAGAAAAAGGGACATCTTATTTCTGATAACCAAAAAGATACCAATGTACGGGATAGTTATTTGAAACCATGACAATTAAATTCCCTGTATTTGTTAAATTCTTTAAGTAGAAACAACAATTAATGCATTGTTAGATTTTTTTCAGAATTGCTGGTTAATTCTTCATATCCATCCATTGTTCAAATCAGACCGTGTCATTTCTCCAAAGTAGTATACAAATTAAGATAATTTAAACTGAATTCTACAACTGAACTTGATGAAATTTAAATCTATTACTTTGTTATAGACTGTAGTCTGAACTAAATTTATTTGCTATTTTAAAGTGCAAACTGGCTTGCCCTTTTAATTAAACTTTATAAATCAAATGGACAGCTCAATGCTTGAAACGGTCAAATCATTTTCTGAACTATTATATATCAAGGACAAATTTATGTAAATTGGATTATATTATACTTATTATATTATATATTTGCTAAATAATGTACTTTAATTAAAAATCTGCATTAAAAGTCTAATACTTGGCTGATGAATGTTACTTTGCTTTCACAGACTTTGTCTAAAACAAAATTCATTAAAAATAATGAGAAAAATTCTGAAAGATCAAAAGCCCCTAACAATAAATTAGATGGTCAAAAGGAATGGTGATTCATCAAATTAATTTTAGCCATGAGATTTTTGATTTTGATTAAACACAACACATTTGTACATTAACAATTTTTATGAATCAGACAGATTAATACATAAATCCGTTGCCATGCTGTATAAAACCTATACCTGTACACTGAATTATACAGAAGTTCTATCTACATCTAAACTTTGTTATAGACTTTTGCCTGAGGTCAACTTATTTGCATTAAGAAAACAGAAAGTGCATTCACCTGCATACTCAACCACATAATCATTCACTGAAACACCAGGTAGAGAGCATAGAGTAGAAAGGCTCAAATACATGACTATCTGATCTTTGTCGAGAAAGGTAAGAACTCTCACTAGACTGTCTTTGCTATATGATGTGATGTGTGTCATATAATTTGATAAACACGTTAAAATTCTCTAGTGTAGATTTCCACATTATTTGCTCAACTGGCTGTTGTCCTTTACTTTCTTAAGGTTATCAAAACTTTCTTCATGAGCATAAAATGGAGACTTCACAAAGATCCATGCTTCTTTATTTAGGTAAAATCTGATTTGAAAAATCTAGTGTTAGTTTTATACTATAGTTATTGTTTTAAATACCTATGAAATGTTCATCTTATTACATCTCACCACAAGCAGGGACATAAACTTGAAAAAAAAAAGACAAGCTTTTTTTTTGTTTTTTTGCACAGGTATATGCATTTTCTCACTGCAGTTGATGCCAACTCATCAGAAAAGTAAGAATTATAGTAAAACATACATACGTGCATATGTAAAAAATACATTAGAATAAGAACAATTTAATTAAATAATTTTTTTTACATTTTAAACAGGAAAAACTTTTGGATAGTGTATATATGGATAGTTTTTACTCTTCCTGCTTCATGTTGGTGTCCTAACTTTTAGGCATCATTTTAAAAGGATTATTTATTTTAAATTTTGGTGTCAAAAAGTATGAGTATATATACTGTAAGATATATATAGTATATATGTGTGTTCTTTTTCCCTGCAGTTAATGTAGCCTTAAGAGGAACAGCAACACAATCTTCTCTGTACACTCCCGATGTCCCTGCTTCTCGTGCTATCGATGGCAACAGAGAATCTAACTACAATGCCTTCTCATGTGCTTCTACACTATCTGAGTTAAGCCCATGGTGGAGAGTGGATTTGTTGGAGGAGTATGATATTAGGATTGTAATCATCACTAATCGAGGCGACTGCTGTCCAGAACGATTAAATGGTGCTGAGATTCACATTGGCAACTCCTTAATCAACAATGGCAACAATAACCCTAGGTAAATATGAATGGGAGTATTTATAAACTCCCATAATTAAAGTTTTTCAGAACTTCAACTAAATTATATTTGACTATAATGTGAGAAAAGGCATTATCTGTCTGTGTGATTTTTCTAAATGAAAATGATAAATATTTTTTTGCATGCTCAATTTACACTGTATATGTACACTGTATACGTATAAGCATTTCACTGCATGTTGTACTAAGTATGATGTGCATGTGACAAATAATCTTTGGACTTGAATTTAGAATCAATTTAGGGCAGTGACTGTTTTTTTTCAGTATTAAATTTATATCGAACATGTTATTTAACATTGGCTCAATACATTAGCCCTTTGCTGTTTTCTCTCTCTTTCTCTAACTCTCTCTTTGTAGATGTAATGTCCTTATTTCTAATGTCCCTGCTGGTGCCTCTGTAAGCTACAACTGCCCAATGAAGGGTCGTTATGTCAACATCATCATTCCAAATGTTTCTCAGTTACTCACACTCTGTGAAGTTGAAGTCTATGGTAATTCAGATTACACTTTTATAGTTAATCATTGAATTTAAAGTTTAAGAATGTTGTAGAACTGTTGCCAAATACCATGCTTACTTTTTTTATAGTCCCTGTAATTAAGATGGTATATCTGCGACTAAAGTTTACCAGCAGTGAAGATCTCACCAATCCTGCTGTGAGGGACAATGTTCTGCATCAGGTGCCTTTTTTTCCAGAACATAATTATTTAAAGAAAATGGTTAAAAATTAGTGTTAAACTTAATATGAATGTGTGGTTTTCATTTATCCTTAATGAGCATGCCAGGGGCCACTGTTATATGAGCTGAAGTCAAATGTACATAAAAAGTGTGTTATGCTGTTATGATCTGTTATGCTACGTCAATGCTTAGTAAATTAAGTATTTTTAAAAAATAAAATTTTCTCCATAGATGAAATCTACAAACTTACAATCATCAGTATCTAAGGTCTGTTGGAAAAGGGAACCCGAACTGGAAACAACAAGTAAAAAAGAGGTAAAAAAAAAAAGATTCTACTGCTGTCACTTCTCCAATTCCCATGCTCAGTTTACTACTACTACAGGGTATGTGTAAGGGCTGTCTCGCTCTGAAGGGCTGTCTTCGGATCGTGAGTCTAGAACCAGGACGTAGACACGGCGCAGCTGCGGACTTAGATGACATGGTTCTTTATTAATTGTCCACAGTTCCACATAAACATGGTTTCACTCCATAGTACACACTGACAAGGCACTAAACCAAACAAACGAAAAATAATGATCCGCGTTGAGCATGCTCGACGCTTGCCCTTTTAACAAGCACATAATTAGTCCCTTTAACTCAAACCAGGTGCGCATACTTAAAACTAAGGCATGGTAACGCAACATAAAGAGAACTCGGGTGTTTCAGGCGTGGTAATCAGTGCAGACTAAAGATCCTGTGACACAAATATAAACACAAAGAGCATGTGAAATAAACATAGAACACAGTGAACACATGCTCTTGTGCGTTACAGTATGTGGGCAATGTAACTGATACACCTGTTTTTAGACCACAATTATTTATTAGTATGGAGGCCAGGGTTAAACCAGAGGGATTTTGAGTCATTCCAGTTACAGAACAGTGGCCAGGTCACTACGTGATGCATGTGGAGGAAAATGTTTCCTGACTCGCTGCTCCAAAACACCTCAAAGTGGTTCAATAATATTCAGATCTAGTGACTGTGCAGGTCATGGGAGATGTTCAATTTCATTTGCATGCTCATCAAACCTCTTTCCACCAGTCTTGCTGTGTGTATTGATGCATTATCATCCTGATACAGAGCACCATCTTCAGGGTCCAATATTTGAACCACTGTGTTCACATGGTTCTCCAGAATGGTTTGGTAGTCCTTGGCCCATCTAGCACTACTATTGGGCCTTGGAAGTGCCATGATATTGCCTCCCAAACCATCACTGATCTACCCATGCTTCACTCTTGGCATGTAAAAGTCCAGGTGGTAAGCTTCTTTGGGGTTTTCACCCAGCCCAAGATTCACATGTCCATGTCCACAGCCCAAGATTTCCGCTGCTGGTACCGTTAAAATCGCCATTTGACATTGGCACGAGTGAAGAGAGGTTTGGCTATAGCAGCCTGGTCATGTATATTTACCCTGTGGAGCACATAAAGAAAAGTTTTAGTGAAAACAAGAGAGCCGAGGTGCACATTTAATTCTGCAGTGAGATGGTGAGCTGTGGTTTTATGTTTTCTAGATATAATCATCCCTTTCAGACAGCTGATATTACCCTGGATAGCGTGACTCCCGATACACCACAAAGACTTGCTGTCCTTTTCACAAATGCGGCATCGAGACGCAAAACAACCATTTGTCCTCTTTTGAACTGTGATATGTCTCCCATTATGTTGTGTGCATTAAATGATATTTTATGTACAGCTGTACTATTGCTCTGCTAATACAATCTTCACACTCTGTGCATATCTTTGAATGTGCATGACCCATGAAACCTCCAACACTATATTGACCTTAATAATTATAAATATAGCTACATGCAGCAGTTATCGGGGCCAAGCCCATCAAAGACAGTTTGAATGATTTCAGGATATCTGTGATTTGTAATATTTCTAGTCATTATTAGTGGTCAAGCCCTGCAGGTATTCGTATGTTTTCTTTATTTTTTTTGTTCTTTTTCTGCCATTGAAGTCTGTGAGTGCCTATGGAACCGTGCGCTCAAAAGTTCTGAAAATTGGCATGCCAAGAGAACACAATATGACATGATACCATACCAACTTTAAAGTTTCTAGGACAAGTCAAAAGTTATTTTATAAAAACTAATGGAAATTTTAGTAACGGCATACGCCATTACCGCTTACGTCACTATTAAGCTCCACCATGCCGTCACAGCGTCACCACAGCAACTTAATCCAGTGCACTAAAGAAATAAATGCATGTAGCTTCAGTTCCCTACCTAAGTTCCTCCCTTGTATTAGTGCTTGAAATTATATTACTTTAGATCGCTAATTAATTTTGGTTTAATATCAAAGCCTTGGTCTCTTCATATTGTTATTTTTCATGCACATTAATCCTATTCAAATAATTGACAAGAAATTACAGCGCAGCACTACTAAAAGATTGTAAATGAATGATCTCAGGTGCTATTCTGCTTAGAGATGCTTTATATTAACTATTATATAATTGATTATATTATTTAGGTCCTCTTTAGAGAGAGAGTGTGTGCGTGCGTGCGTGCGGCGCACTAAAGAAATAAATAAATGCTCTTACATTCATTAAATCTGAAAATATTACTTCCGTATATAAATAACGCTGATATTGCGTTACATGTTGGATTAATAATGTTAATAAAACACGAGGCAGCTACGGGGCGTAAAATTTGCCTAGTTGCTTTGTTTTCCAACTTCCCTCACAAAACTAAATTGTGTTGTCACTCTCAATTTTGAAAAATTGCACTATTCGAAATTGTTGATTTCCAAGGCTCCATTATCTTCGATAAAGTTTCTGTGTGGTGGTATTTAGTTTATTTATTTGTTTATTCCCTGTATTTTTTTATTATGAAATTTGATTCTCCTCTTTGTTTTTATTAATCATCTTTATATTCTATACTGCATTCACTGTAAAAATCCTTGTGAAATATTTTTCAACTGTTGATTCATTTATCTGTACAATCTCATTTTGACCAAACAAATTTGATTGCACTAAGCACAATTTAATCTCGATCTCTCTTGTTTGAATTTGTGTTGTAGTTTAATTGCAAAATTAAATGTATATCTTTGTTTTTCATCTTAATGAATCGATATGAAGTGTGATTTGTTTGTTTTTTTAACACATGTTGAATAATTAGCTGCTCTGGTTGCATCACTATAATAATTTCCTTATATAATGGCTAATTTAAGCTACACATTTTAATGTTATCTTAAATATATATCATAAAAATTTGATTAAGATTATTATGATAAAAACTATTGTAACTGCGCGCCCCGCCTCTCCCGAGTACTAACACTTCCGGGTCGCCGTGACGCCACTTCCGGTTGCCGGCGCAACCGCGACCGTTCACGTCCGGGTCGCGCTGTATATAAAGAACTCAAACGGGAGCGATCACGCGAAGTACTGCTTGCTAATCCCAAACATACTAAGCCGGTAACCTTGTGTCTTTGATTCTTATGATTACAGAAGGAGTGACTACTCTCTCACAGATTCCTGAACAACCCCCAACAGCCCTGCACCTCTCCACAGCCCTGCCACGCCTTGCCACGAGTGAACACCCCTCCACTACTATGCTCTTCTCTAAATATCACGTTTGTTATCGTGTCACCATGTCACTACTGTTCATTAAACATTGGATCCTAACTCTCGTTATTGACTCTGGATGTTACAACTATCATAAGCATAGTTATCTTAAATATTACCATTTGCTGAAATATTATTACTCTTGTATGTTATGCTCTTTTAAAATCTTTAGAATAGATTTAAAACAAATCTTGAAACTCGGTTCAATCAGTATAATCAACCACAGCTGCACTCAAATGAAGGTGTAGAACCATCTCAAGGACGATCAGAAGAAATGGACAGTACCTGAGTTAAATATGAGTGTCACAGCAAATGGTCTGAATACTTAGGACCATGTGATATTTCAGTTCTTTTAATAAATCTGCAAAAATGTCGTCAATTCTGTGTTTTTCTGTCAATATGGGGTGCTGTGTGTACATTAATGAGGGAAAAAATGAACTTAAATGATTTTAGCAAATGGCTGGAATATAACAAAGAGTGAAAAATTTTAAGGGGGTCTGAATACTTTCTGTACCCAATTTATGTCGTTCTGACCGCATTTGATTTCAAGGTGTTTTGCTTTTTTACTGCACGCATCACTGCCAGGGTGTTAAAGTGATGCTTCCCCCAATAAGAAAATCATGTAATTAATTATTACCCTCATGTTGTTCATAAGAATTTCATAAATTTTTGAAACACATATGAAGATATTTGTAAGGAAATCTCTCCCTCTTTTGACATGTGATGCGACTGCAACGTTCAAGACCTAGTAAAAAATAAAACCATGTGCCTCAAGTGGTTCAGCCTTAATTTTATGAGGTAATGGGAAGTGTATATTTTTCAGCTTAAAAACTAAAAACATTCAACCCCTGCATTATTCAGCAAAAAGTCCACATGATGAAGCGGCTATAGTACTCTAAGGCAGGAGGAGGGTGAAGAGAGTGTGTGAGGTGTGTGTGTGGTCAGTTACAATGCCGTTGGCTTTTTGGATGCAGTGTAACGTGTAAATGTCCGTGTTAGAGGGGAGGCAGACCACGATGATCCTCTCAGCTGTCCTCACTATCCGCTATAGGGACGTGTGGCCCGATACGGTGCAATTCCCAAACCAGGCAGTGATGCAGCTGCTCAGGATGCTCTCGATGGTCCCTCTGTAGAACGTGGTCAGACTGGGGGGCGGGAGATGCCCTTTCCTCAGCCTACGAAGGAAGTGGAGACGCTGCTGGGCATTATTGTTAATGTAGCAGGTGTTGAGTGACCAGGTGAGGTTCTCCTCCAGATGAACACAGAGGAACTTGGTGCTCTTAACGATCTCCATGGAGGTTCCATCGATGTCCAGGGGACATTGAGTGGTTGCTCTGTGCTCTTCTCTTTGGTTTTGTCAACATTCAGAGACAGGTTGTTTGCTCTACACCAGGCAGTTAGCTGTTGCACCTCCTCTCTGTATGCTGACTAGTCCAAACCACTCTTGGACGACATCATTGCCGAGATCCTCCATCTGGCCCTCACCCACCTTGAACAATAAAGACTCTGATATGAACGCTGGGAGAACTCAGTCAGTCCGGATCGGGAACAGCATCTCCAGCACCACCACACTAAGCCCTGGCTCCCTGCAAGGTTTCGTGCTTAGCCTCCTGCTATTCACACTGCTGAATCCCGACTGTGTAGCGATGCACAGCTCGATATCACATCAGAAAGTTCATTGATGACACGACCGTGGTGAGTCTCTTCAGAAAGAGCTACAAGGAGACTGATTTATGTTTGATTTTGTGTCTGGAAAGCACAAATGTTCTTGGTCGACATCTAAAGTTAATTCATGACCACAATCTTTTCAGAAAACGCGGACATTAAAAGTTCAATTAAGCAGTCATTTCATGAAATTAAAAACCCTTTCACCATGCTTCATTCCATATCTAAACGGAAATCATATTTTACCAAAAATTGGGGAATTGTCCAGCCTGTGGAGAAAGTAATTGGGGTCGGTACTTTTCTTTTGTTAACAGAAAAACAGGAATACTGGATCTCAGGAGCAAGACACAGTGACGGACACTTTTGCATATGTTCCAATACTCCAAACCTTACAGAACATATTACAGCACCCAAACACCACATGCAGGTTCAAGTGAGTTTTACCTAAATGAAAAAGGTCTTTACACTGATATTGTAGATGGACTGTACATAAAAATTCACCCCGTTTTCGACTGAAAAAATGCATTACAGCTTCAGTTGTATTATGATGAGTTTGCCAATCCTTTAGAGTCAAAAAAGGAATTCACAAGTTAGGCGGTATATATTTTACTTTGAGAAATTTCCCACCACAATTTAATTAATCTCTAACAAACATACATTTGTGTGCACATTTTCATGCCCAGGACATTAAAACCTATGGATTTACATTTATACATTTTCACTTCGGGGTGTATTCACTTTTGTTGCCAGCGGTTTAGACATTAATGGCTATGTGTTGAGTTATTTTGAGGAGGCAGCAAATTTACACAGCTATACAAGCTGTACACTCATTACTTTACATTGTAGCAAAGTTTCATTTCGTTCGTGTTGTCACATAAAAAAAGATAATAAAATATTTACAAAAAAAAAAAGAATTACAAAAATGTTAGGGGTGTACTTACTTTTTTGAGACACTGTATATGATCTTTAGTGTTTAAATTAACACTGTGTTGAATTGACACTGCTTATTTTCTTAATAATTCATTATAATACTTATTCCTCATTTTAGACATGTCAAATGGGATTATGACTATACATATTCTGTAGAATGGTTTGGTCTGCTATGATCTCATAGTAACAGCTGCTGGAAAAGAGGGTGTGGTCATTTGCTTTAACTTTGCATGGACTAAAGAACCTGAAGTGCCTAATTTAACTTGTGCATATACTGTAACAGGCACGAAGGACAGTGCGTGCGTGGTGTTTTGTTTATGTTTGTTTCGGTTCACACACGCACACACACACTGAGTGCCGCGCCTTGTTTAAGCATGCACGCCTAATCGGATGTCACGTTAATTAGGTTAACTGGGTGCAGCTGACACATCATTGATCTTTAATCATGTCACGGGGATAAAGGGGAAACACTGGCAGAGCTCAGTGTAGCTTGTTGAATGTCTAACGTCGATGTCCTGGATTTATCTTTGGTTTTGCTTCAATAAAGAGCACTGTTCGTACAGTTTGCGCTTGGGTCTTCCTCATTCTAACCGGGACACGGCGGCGATTTGAGCGAGGTGCTCGAATCAGCGCTCATTCGTGACATATACCCTGACTGTTTATTAAAAATACAATACTAGGACTGTCTGAGCTCTCAGATCAGCCTCAGTACCTGGCATAGATTCCTGTACACTATCTCTCTCTCCCTCACTCCTCTTTATTACAGCAAACTTTGGGTCAGTCGTCAACGCATTTCACTGTAAGTTGTATTATGTATGATGTTGTAATGTTTCATAGAATACACAAGAGAGGATCCAGATGCAGAACAGGTAAGTTTATTAAATGTCAAAGAAGACTCAAGGTATAACGTGGTCAAAGTCTTTAGAAGCCCTGGGCTAAGAACCAGTCTGGCTGTGGAAGAAAGCTGTAATACACGTAGCGGGTCTTGGCGTCGTAAACGGTAAGTCCTGGTAAATCCTTGGAGCATAGAAATCGCGTTGCTACTTGGTTGTCTGTAAATCACAAAACAAGAGAGCATTAGAAGGCTTGGCACGTTGCTGGGCAAACATTACTTCGCGCTAGCTGCTTGTGGCTAGTCTGCTTATATACACTGGGACCCGGAAGTGAACTCGCGCTGAGAATGGCCTGAACCGGAAGTGACGTCATCCGTGACCCGGAAGTGGCTAGAACTCGGGAGAACGCGAACGTAACGTTACAGATGTGTATGAGACAAATAAACTTTGAACTTGAGATTCCACAAACCTCTCCCACACTATTATACCACCAGTCGGAACTCTTGACACAATGTCCCACTCTTCAAAACAGAAACAGCAGAAATCAGGATCAGACACCCATTTTCCAATATTTTCACTGTCCAGTTTAGGTGAGTTGCTGCCCGTTCAGATTTTTGTTTTCAGTTGCCAGACAGGCGTGATTCCTAATTTGGTTAAAGCTTAGACACCTCATTTATTTGTACGTTTATCTTTCAGCATTTCTACCTTGACAATATCTATCTATCTATCTATCTATCTATCTATCTATCTATCTATCTATCTATCTATCTATCTATCTATCTATAATTTATTCTATTTTGTTTAGTCTCTGTTTCTGTGTGGAATTCTCAGATCAGAATTTAAAATTCTAAAATAAGCTAAGATATGAAACTAAATGAGGATCTTATCTGTAGCTGCATGGTTTTATGCATTGCACTATTTCCACGTGAAAGAGCTTAGTTCTTTTTCTAATAAATGCTGCAGAAGTAAATATGATCTGGCGCTGGGTGATTTGAGTAGACTTAGGCAAAATTCATGCAAAATTCTAAAACTGGTCAAGAAAAGGTCAAAACTACTGAAGTTGCAGGGTTATAACCATTTCATAACAGAAGTAACAATCAGTTTATCATATTATACAGTATATATATGTGGGCAGGGTGATGAAGAGAGTGTATTTCGGTTAATGATTTAAAAACAGAGTGTGGCCCTTTACGAGATCGCTGATCGCCGCTTGCGAGAGCGTGCCAAACAAGACGGCCATGTTTGGTTGCTTACAGAACGGAGCGAGTAGCACGGATCTTTTTTAGTAAATAAGCCTCGGGAGGATTTATCATAAATCAAGGCAGTTTTCCTGATGCGAACAACTTGAGTGGGAC
>JAOUQX010000014.1:6290840-6308309 GCA_028566295.1 Liobagrus marginatus
TAGTAGGTCACTAAAGAATTTCACTGTATGTTGTACCGTACGATGTATTTGTGACAAATAAACTTGAACTTGAACTTACGTTGGCTTGTCACATTGTCATAAAACACCAGAAGTTAACACCATTGTCCAGAAGGTGGCGGTAATGGACTTCGCTTGCAAATTGGCAAATACAACAGGAGAAGCATTTCCGTGTTCAGTGATGGCAAGTGATGAGGTTCATTTTCTCGACAACGTCTCCTCCCGCCGGGTAACAGCAGACAAATACCTCTGTTCGCAGCTTGGATAATTTTTTTTATTTGATGACCTTCATTTATTAGCTATTCTCATTATTATTTTAAAAAGTAAAAATGATACTTTTTATACATTTTCGTAGTTGGATAGTTAGAGTCTAAAATGGCACACAGGGGTGCTTAGGTTTTAGAACCGCCCCTGCGATTGAATTTGACTACTTGGGCCCGGACCTTTTTGTTTGCTTGCTTTTATTTGTTTTGTCCTTACTGAATTTTATAACCTTCATTTTACTGGAATAATTTGACCACTAAAATCAACAACCCTTTATGTAGACGTTGGCTCAAATTAGCTCGTTTGAGTATTTCAGAAATTGCTGATCTCCAGGGAGACCTAGACCATATACTGTATACAGAATGGTGAAAAAAAACCCCACTAAACTACTAAATTACTACGCCCTTGCAGTGGAACTAAGTGCTTACAAAAAGTTAATTTATGTGACAACATAAGAAGAGCCAGTGTGATCAGCATACAACAGTAACTCGGGCCTAAAACTTCTTGATGGAAAAGTGTGTATGCTATGGGTTTCTTTTTTCCATGAGTTTATGAAATGACTAGTTAATTACACATATATGTGTAAGATAAGGAATTCGTTTATTCTACAAAATGTGCTTGTCAATTAAATATCATTTTCAAGATGTCCCAATTTCCCAGCTATTATAAAAACCTTATGTGATGTTATCATTAAATAAATAAATGAATGTGAAACTGTCTTAAATTGGCTGAATCTCATCTTACTAGTGTCCTAAAGGAACTTTAGGAACATATGCAAACAAATGTTATTTCTTCTATGAATATTGTGTCTCAAAGCTGGAGATAATTTCCAAGTTATTTAAAAAGTTTGTTAAAAAAAAGATACCTGGCTAAGATTTTGGTGAAAAAAATATTGAAATCATTAACTGAGGTTTTAATATTCATTAAAACTAACAATTGTATTTAGTTAAACTAGATAATTTATTTTAAAGTGTGGTGACAGTTTGAATATTTATTCTCTTAAGATACTTGTAGTCTCCTTCATAACACACACACACACAACAGGAGTCTCTTTTGCTTTTTCTTTGCTCTTTTTGCTTTTTGCACACACTTCTGCACATGACTCTCTCTTGGACGTTCTTTTGCACACACAGATGCACAAATTGCACAGAATGTATACGTACACTGTATATCTTATATTATTGTCATACATATTGCATATAGATGTACATTTGTAATTTGTAATTACTATACTTATTGTAAATATTATTTATATGTAACCAACCCCTCTGTACACTTTCTCTCTCTCTTCCCTATTTTACAGAAAACTTTCGGTCAGTCATCAAAGCATTTCACTGTATGTTGTACCATGTATGATGTACATGTGACGAATAAACTTTGAAATTGAACTTGAACTTGAAGACCTAAGCTTTGGTTTAACTTGCATTTTAGTATGTCCACGTATGTAGACGCCAGGTTGTAAGAGGTTAAAGCTTCAAAATTATTCCTTAGCATGTGTTACTAGGGAGTCCTAGGAGTTAAAGCGATGTTTCAGTAACTGCTTTATACTAGCTAGAAAGTTTTTCATTTTAATTCTATGCTACTTTGTTTGTACTAAACGTTTGATGGAGAGACAAAGTTACAATGTAGCCTTAAATTTAGCATTTTTAGATTTAAATTTAGACTCTAAATTTTAAGTATAAAATCAAGATTAAATTTTACTCGATAAGCACTAAAACAGCATAAGGAAAAAAACCTTTTTGAACAGGACTCAAAAAGTAAACCATGTTTTGTTTATGAGGTGATGAAAAATAATGTGATTATGAGTCATTAATCTTGTACAACTGTATACTAGAAGGCAGGCAGCACTACTGAGAGTGTTGAAAGTTTTTTCATTATCAGGGGTGTGGGTGGAGGTTTTCATTCCAACCAAGATGATGCCACACCTGATTGTTTATAGCCAAGTTCAACCTAAATGGGTGGCACAAGGTGTGGCTCTAGCTTGAGTAGAAAAAACCTGCAGTAACACCTGCTCCTTTAAGAACAAGTCTAGACACCTTTTGCTTTCATTTCATATATAGAAACACAAAGCATGCACACAATCACAAGACAATACCCCTATTGAGCTGATGACACTATAGTTGTGAGATGGCACTGTTCAGCTCTGTGACACCATAATACCCTATGTATTCATTAACCACCACAAAAAAGGCAACAGAGTGCATGCAAATCTATACTGAATTCTGAAAAGAAAAATGTAACGAAAAGTAAAAAGCAAAAAAAAATATTTCCCATCACGTGCTCATTGTCTGATTTGTTCCCAGCTCCCAAAAAACAAGATGTAAAGTCAACTGGCTCAGAGGAATATTCCCCTAGGTGTAAATGAGCATGTAGATGTAAATGGGTTCCTGAAATTGGACTAGTCTTTTGCCAAGTGTCTGTTGGGACAGTTCATTAAAACCTCGACCAGAATACTGAGTGTCCAACTTTACCTGATATCCTACATTAACTGAATTTACGCTCTGAATGTGAAACCAACCCCACAACTGATCATTAAACTGCAAATCTTCACTGTTGATAAAACATTTTAAATAGCACCTGGAGCTATTTTTGCGTCAAATTAGGCTAATTAGAACACTAACGCGATTCATTTAATTACAACAGACAACCAATATGTTTAGGATAGTATCGAGAACTAATAAGAATCATAATTTTTTATTATAATAATGACAGTAATTAGTCATTATTGCGCTTTAGTTTGAGAATTATGAACGTTTACTTATACACTTCCTGTGAATAAGGGCGTTGTGGTGAGCCCGCGGAAAGTGCCGTGGAGTCATCAGTACATTCTTACTGGTTAATTCTACTGTCGGTTATCCAATGACCAATAGCTTTGCAGATACAACAGGTAGTGTATCATAAACCCGCCCACCGCCAGACAAACTGGCCAGTGAAAAGGCGGAATATATGAGAACAGGATTATCCACAAGACACACGTCATAAACGCACACATTGTGACATATCGTGTTAGTTTATGTCGATCTTAGGTATAGAGATAGATTTACATGTGAAAGTTGTCGGACTGCCTCGTTAATGTAATGTTATCTGTGGTTTTAATTTGATCCCAAAACCATAAATTAACATCGACTAAAGAAATGGCTATATGTGTTGCTGTGAAAACCAGTTGGGCGTGAATGAGAATACTGGGAAGCAGAATGGGACAGTGGTTGAGGACAGTGCTGATTGCTGTGCTGTGGGGTGAGTCTGGTGTCTAACATTTTTATACGCTGCTTTATGATTCTTTTATTTTTATTACTTTATTATTATTTGATAAATTTGTGGCTACGGAATAACCTTAGCCAAAGCGTGTTTACAACGTAGCCAAACACACAAGTTCTGTGTTTAGGCAACAGGGAATTTACTAGAACGTTGCTGTACTCTAGCTCTGCTGGTGAAACGAGTTTTAATCAGATATACACCAGGTACATTTTAGCAAGTCATATTAACGTGGTTTTCTGTCACACACCCCTGTAGTGGCCACGATTTTCATGTCATGATTCGCTTAACAGCCAGGTTATACCTGCATCCTGATTGGCTCCAGGTCAGGGGATTAACTTCAAGACTGTATTTGTCGGAGTGTGTGCATTAGTCACCTTGCACATTATGTAACACAAGCACAGTAGACAGACTCGAGACCACTAGTCTAGTTTTAGTTTTTCAGGTTATGTGAGTTTTAACCGCCTCCATCCAGCTTCCACATAATTACAGTAACAGGGTCGCGGTAATGTGTGCGCATGCGCATGTTCGTGTTTACATGTGAGTCATTGGGAAACAGGATGTTTAGAAAAATGTTTTGGCATATTTAGGGTTAAGTATTTTTATATGTATATTTTCGACCATAATGTAGTAAAGTAACATTTAAAAAGGTTAAGCATTCCAGAAATGGCTGTTTGTAAACTACAGAAGAAGACCAAATTTCATATGGTGTAAATACTTCTATGAATTGAGTCAGGTGGACGTAACAAATTAAAGTACATTGGTGAATTATTGGTCCCATTTAAAGACAGGCACAATAAACATATTGTGCAGCTCTCTGTCATGACTGCTTACAAGTGTAGTTTGAAGATGACAACAGCACTAGTTACTACTTACATAAAGCACCTTTGTTAAGATGCACAGTTCGTGCTTGTATTCTGGAGCATCAGCCAAGTGGCTGCTAAGCATCTGGTGAAACTTAGTAAACTAAGGCTTTACAATCGAAAAGAAGGCCAGTGGAAAATTTTAACGAAGCCTAATTTGGTATTGTTAAAAAATCTGCACATTCTTCTACCATAGGTACGCAGTATATCAAAAGTGCATGGAGGACCCTAACCCTAAAATATTAAATCTTTACATTACACAATCCTCCATGAAAAGTACTTTAAAATATTCATTATCAAAGTGTTCTTCTAGTGAGGTGCTTTAAATCTTTACTAGTATCAGATATCTTTATTGCTATAATTTATTATAGTTTAATTACTTATTTAAATGCCTTATTTTACTGTATTAAGCATTTCTCTGCATGTCGTACTGTGTTTGATTTTTGTATGACAATTTGAATTAGATATCCTACAGTACTAGTACCTGTATACACCATCTGTAGGATTCTGAAAGGGTTTTAGTATACATATACTGTATAGGGTTTTAGCGGAAAACCCACGCAAGCACGGAGTACATGCAAACTCCACACAGAAACACCCTAAGCGAGAATCGAACCCATGACCTTGGTGTGAAGCAGAAGTGCTAACCCCTCTGCCCGATTTATCATGATAATTATCGATATTGACTGATATTGAAAATTTTATTGTGATCATTGTTTGCCCATAACGCTTCGCCTTAGCTAAGTCTTAAACTGTAACTGATCCTGTTATAGCTCAGTTTGCTTGTGGATTGTGTGATAAACCGTGATTTTATTTTTAATATGCCGGGTGCAGAAAATACCGATGTGAAGACGCCGCCAAAAACATGTTAAAAATCCTACCGTGTGCTCGGCAATGCTGTATACAGTGCACGCAGCTCAACCAATCCTGCCGGAGATGCACTCTGTTGCTGAATGAAGCTCGGATTGCAGCGGCGCAGGCTGATGATTTCACAGCCTCTGCCGTGTACTATACTGTATATACTACAGTCTTCTACTACTAATTCTACTTCTACTACTACCGTATTGGCCTGAATATAGCGAATATAAATATAATATGAATTATAAATATATATTTTACCGAAAACACAATCTCAAAAACAGCACTCGTGTTATTTTCGCAGTCTTGCATTTTAAATAGTGCCTGAACGTCGATTAACCAGTTTGGCCACCAGGAGGCGACGTAGAGCATTTTTAGAAAAAAAAAATTTCTGTCTCTTTGTAAACGTTTAAACGGCCGAGTGTAACAGTGCGCTGGATCAGTGTTAGTGCTTTAAACTCGTATTGTTTTATTTTATTCAACCGCCTACTATAAATACAAATATGTTTTAAAAATATTATTATTGATGACTATTTTATTATTGTTACTATTATTATTAGTTATTATTATTATTAATAGCAAGTCTTTATGAGGATTATCCGAGACACACTTCCACACACAAAACAGACAAAAGGAAATGGTCCTGGGTTAAGTAAGTAATTGTGAGCTTGTGCTTGGCCATAGAACTGTTAAAAAACATAAACCTAGGCCCTAACATTATTCAACATGTTTTGTTGTAACAGTAAAATTTTAAGCTATTCATTCGTTGTATTGTAAATAAAAACTCCTTGTAGCCTACATTAAAATTTTCTTTTTATTTATTTTTCTTGAAATGATTTAGAAAAATTGGTGGTCGTGTTATATTCGAGGTCGTGCTATATTCGGGCCAATATGATGTATATTACGCTATACTTTTCTACTTTTTTGATGTTTCTGATTTTTTTTAAATGATGTTGTCTCGGAAGGGGGGGGGGGGTAGTCTTATATGGAGAGTATGGCAAACCCAAGTTTTCACTGGAAAAATAGGGGGGTCGTCTTATACGCCGGAAAATACGGTAGTTAAGATGTAGTTATATGGTGGAGTATCATTACCCTCTTTCTGTCTCTCTCCTTCCTTTCCCACTCATTCACTCCTTGTTTCCCCTTTACCTCAATCTAACAGAATTTCAGAATGTTGCGTGCCGTGAGGTCACTCTTCCACCGGGTCCCTTGTACCGTGTAGCAGGGTTCTCCCTGTCTCTGCCCTGCAATGTTTCAGGCTACGATGGTGTAAGAAAACAGGATTTTGAGTGGTCCTTATACCGCGAAGATGCTAAGGAAATACCAATCGGGTTGGTGTCCACTAGAGACAACGGCTTTCCCTACGCCATTTACCAGGACCGAGTGAAATCAGGTGATGTTCGGGTGGAGAGGGACTCTGATGACAAGGCCAGACTGATAATTCAGAGACTTCGACCAGAAGATCAAGGACGATACGAGTGTTACACACCAGGCACAGACCTTCAATACAAGGGCACCTACAGTGCATCTGTAGATGTCAAAGGTAGATTCCATGGATTAAAATGAAAGCATGCCCTGTGCCATATATACTGTCTTTGTTATATCGTTTTTATATCAATATATTTGTTGCTTACAGTGATTACAGACACGTTGCTGATAACCCACTCTCACAGTCTGAATGGCCAGCCTGTCCTAGAAGGAATGGAGCTCCAGCTGACATGTGCTGCGTCTGTCCAGTCAGCAGAGCACACACATTTGGCACTGACATTCGGCATGCGAGGCAGCACAGGCTCGGTCTCTTTGGGCCACAATCTGAGGGAAATCATTTCTATCGACCCTGAGTTGCGTGTAACCCCTGGCCGGGGAGGCTCTTACGAGAAGAGGTACAATAATGGTGAGATTTCTCTGGAGAAGAGGAGCGGAGACGACAAGAAGGACCTTTACATTCTAAAGATAAGAATGCTTGCTTTGGAGGATTCTGGTTCTTATTTCTGTGAGGCAGCGCAGTGGGTCTTGGACCCATCAAGCCAATGGGAACGCATCGCCCAAAGAACCATGGAACTGGGAACCCTCACCGTGCAACGACTTGGTAAGACATGCAACACACCCTTTTGTTCTACTTTTCCCTGAAGAGTACAAGCATCTGTTTATTTCATAGGTAAAGTTTGCCCATTTTTATGCTAGACCATGAGAATATCCTGATTCCTCATATAGAATGCAAGGTTGGTCTATGAAAGCATAAAGTCAAAGTCTTTTATTTACATATAGTGTTGAAAGAAACCAGCATTATCAAAGTTATTATTCCTATGTCATAAGGAATCTATCTTTTTTCTTTTCTGTTTTTTTTGTTCTTTTTTTTCCCAGAAACATTTTGACAGTTACATATCTCAGATCCTGACTGTTGGTTCCTAGCTTAAAAGACAAGGTGGTTAAGTAAACGTTATTTATAATGTCAGTTTGGGAAAACTGCCATGCAGTGTTTACTTGATGGAACCATTTACATAATGGAATTGTCCTGAAATCATTGCACCATTGATAACACAAGTTTGAGGTGTAAATTATACCAATCTGCAGTGTGGCAAGCGTTTTATTCACAAACCTTACTGTACTATACCTGCGCAATTGTTGTTGGTTGCAGCGCACACTCTGTCTGTGAGCACATTTCCAGTGGGTGAGGTAGCACTGCAGCCAGGCTCCCCACTCAACCTTACATGTCTGGTGTCTGGTGCGGGTCAGTGGGGTCGTTCGGCTCTGCTGGTGCAGTGGTTGCGGCGTGGGCCAGCAGGAGGGGTGGAAGTGGAGGTGGCCCACATGCGCCCCGATGGAGTGGTGAACTGGGGTGATGACATCAGTGGCGGAGGAGGGGGCAGCATGGAGAAGGTAGCAGAGGGGAAATATTCTCTGCGACGCTTCTCAGCTCACCCGGCTGATTCTGGACAATACCGCTGCGCTGTGAGTGTGTACGCTGGGCAGCTCAGTCCAGCACCATCCAGCCCTGCTACACTTACTCAGAGGTCTGACGACGTATTGGTCAGCATCAAAAGTAAAGGTAAGCTGTGCACACGGATGTTGACTAAAGTTTTATTACTGTATGTGATGTATTGTTTCCGGTGAGGTATGGCTCTCAAAACATCTCTCGAAATGATACAGGAGCAAAGAGACCTGGTGAAAATAGGAGAGAACAGTATTTTTTACTTTGTCCAAACAAAACATTAGTTCACAAGTGCTGATTTAATTTGTATTTGTGTGTTTGCTGATAAATGACAATCATCTGTAAATCACTGGCCATGTGAATGCCACAGGCTATTTGAATTTGGTTATACCGACAAAACTATTAAAAGGACCATTTCTAAAAGAGTAGGAATGTGCTGTAAGAAACAAAATTGTTTTTTTTTTTTGTCAAACGTTGAAGTATTTTTAATTCATGTCTACGAACAGCTCCTGAAAAGGCCAATTCAGTGTCATCCATCTAGCAGAATAAAAGTGTTTTGACATCAAAATAATTTCTGTTTCTGTGCTACTCTGCTGTTTTGGGAGGCCACACCAGACGCTGTCGCAAGCACTAGAATCTCCTAAAAAAAAAAAAATCATGTTTATCGCTTTAGGGCTTCAGGTTCTATCACTTTTAAGTAATATCAATTTTGTAATCTTCGCCACCTTAATTAACACATAGATTTGTTTATATAGTTTGGTAAATAAGGCTTATTATTAAGCCACTAAAGTGTAAGAGCAGTGATCAATTGTTTAATCACTATTTTATTTAGTCATGAGGCTGTTAAAGCATTTGTTATACTATTCATGTTACATTAGTTTAAGACAGAGGTTGCAAATGTTAAGCCTGAGTGTATAATGCTAATTGTTCCTGTGTTGGCACAGAGGTGAGTTTACTGGCAGTCATGGAGTTGTTACGTCGGCCACTCCTGCAACACGGGAGCACCATCACCTTGCTCTGTAATGTCTCTGTAGTGACCAATGGCCCCTCTCAAGTGGACATTCTGTGGTGGCACAGTAAGCGGGAGCTGAATGGGAAGGAAGACAAGACCTCAGTAGACGACAAAGGCAGCATCCGTGCAAAATTGTCATATGATGGAATATCGCATATCTACAGTAATGGAAGTGAACTGAGCCTCGACCGCATTTCTGCTCACGTCTACAGACTACGCATCTTTACAGCGCACGAGGATGACCAAGGGGATTACTATTGCCAAGCTGTCGTATGGACCCAGGACCCCCATTTCGGCTGGTATAAAACAGGTGCCAGTGCAGATTCAGCCAGGTTGCAAGTATATTTATATGCACGAGGTAAGTTTGAGGAAATACAATTCCAACATAAAAAAGAATGTTTCTCCTTCCTGTTTTTTTTTTATTTTTTTTTTCTTGCACTTCCTCATTCAAATTTTGTTATTGTTTTGTAATTTTTGTTTAGGTAAAAGTATAACGTATCTAAATGTAAAAAGGCATATGCTTTCTACAACGTATTGGTGGTGATATTACTGTGAAGACACTCAGTGTCCTAATTAACAAAATAGGAAAGAGCATTTTGGCTCTTTACTTTAATTAATTTCAGTGCATAACTGACAAGCTGACGTATTGCAAGTATAATGCACTAAATCCGATTTAGTCAGCAACATTGCAATTCTATTGTTTACAAATGTTTACCAGTAAACTGCTTTATAAGGATATGTTGCTTGCATTTATTTATTCTCTTTTTTTTTTTCTTCCATGCAGCCGCTGACCTCCTTCTTATGCCATTGGTGATTGGTGTCTCCTCTGCCCTGTTTGTGGGAGTGGTCATTATCTCCATGGTAACGTGCTGTTTTATGAAGCAACTTGCTCGGCAGCGCTCCAACGTAAGGAAGTAAAAATGGGCCGAATTAAAAATAAATAAATAAATAGAACTATAGCTTCGACTGAGGAACTTGTGCTTCTCAAAATGTTTTTGAGAGACAGCTTTGAGAGTTAGTTTTTGAGAGTGATTTATTAAAATACACATTCAACGTGTGCCAAAAATATTGTTCTTTTATTCTAAGACACAAGTAACATAATTTTGGTATAAATTTAACCCGTCTAATTTGCAGCAACCAAATGGTCAGCTGCTTAAATATTCTTTGTTTGTGTGTCTTTTTTTAAAGGATGGACCATATGTGTGTATTTTTTTTTTTATATAAATGTGATTTTATATATATATGTATAAAACAAAATCTGGTTTGGTACAAGAAAAAAAAAAAATATATATATATATATAATTTATAGCATGTGCTATAGAGGTCCCACCATTGCTTTAATGGTACTTATGAAACAATGAAAACTAAGCAAAATGTTGCACTGATCTGTGTAAAGATTAACAATCCCAAGGACATACACACATGTAGCCCACACACAGTCAAAGCACTCTGTACTTTAATTAAGCAAAGCCTTGATGACCGGTATTGAATTGTGGGTGGAATAAGATAAGCACCCTGTGTGGTGTCCCCATAATTTACAAATTAGCTTGGAGCCACTGAAATTTATATAACCATGCCATTATATTAGTTGTTGTTAGTCATATAGAAACTAAACTTGCAGTGATGCTACAGACTGTGAAATAAATTCTTTAACCATAAATAAACCTAACCACTTTATACTGGCAAGAGATTCTGATAAATATGATTGTACTTCTGAAAGCCTGATGGCTTCTTCTCTTATACGGCTCTTAAGCAGTACTTATATAGAGAATAATGAAAACATCTGGGTCAAATCACACAAACTTTGAGTAGACTTTTCAGCCGAAGCATCGCTTAAAAAAGTTTTTTTTTGACTTTCGGAAAAGCTGTATTTTGGCCCGGTGTTTTGCCAGTTTTCTGTTTTATTCGGGTTCTTGTGTTGCACTGTTGTTGAGCTGGTACTGTGAAATTGATTACTTTAAAATACATTCATGCTTTGTGTTGTAACTTGAATAAGACGAATTATCTTTTGCTCAATTGTTTTTTTTTTTCAGCCTATTTAGGTTTTTTACATCTATAGGATTTAACCACAGTAATTAAAAAAGAAAAAGAAAAATCACAGCGAGATCTGTAGCACTTTTCCCCCTGTTTTCTTTTTTTTTTCTTTTTTTTAAAATAAATGATCTGATTGCTGTTTGTAACTGTGATTTAAGAGAAAAAAAGATTGTCCTAATTGTTGATACCATGTGTAACGTCTGGCTCGAACCGAATGGCTGTCTTTGGATGGCAGGACGTGATCCAAGAAGTGCACGAGATCCAAGCGCAGGTTGAGTGAACATATTCTTTATTTAAAGTGCACAACTCGGCTATACACATCAACGTGAAGCAAAGAAACATTTAATGAACCACGCTGGTCTTACGCCAGCGTCCTCTATTTCAACTAATAACCATTAGTGACAAACCGAATCTGGTGAGCGTGGTTAGGTGTGGGCGTGACCGTGAGTGCGTGTGTGTGCGAACGGTCTGTGAAGCACGCGCACAGTCCTTTAGCGCCCTCAGGCGGACGTCCAGGCCATTGTCTTGGCACGTTACACCATGAATACATTTGCAGAATTACTAAACACCATGCTGTTGCAAATCTAAAACTAGACTTATCCTCTCGAATAAGCTCAGCCATGTGACCAATTCATTGTGAAGAACATTATGACTAGCTGTTTATTAATCCTTATGTTTACATCGCAGTGTCACTAGATTTGTCACGCACTGTTACTTATACAGCTGTTCCAAACAGCCTAGTGGCCATTTTGTTTTCCATTCATACACTGATAAATGCTGAATGGTTATGCCAGGTTTTGTATGGACTGTCAAATATAAAATATAAGACTTCAGATGTAACTTATGGTTCTAAAATCTCATAGGGACAAGTAAATTAATATGTACCATATTTTTTATCTGAGTTAAGATTACACAGTCGGTTTTTTTGTTTTTTATATATGTTCTGTTTTTGTAATTGAATTACTGTAGGTGTATATAGTACATTGTGTTTTGTGAGCATTGGCAGTAACTAGTTATTTTATGTCTGATTGTATTGCATAATTGTGAATTAGTGACATAAATAATAAATAAAGATAACGAAAGGCTTATGAATTGGTGAATCAATTATTAACGAAGTACCAGGGACTCAAATAATACAGTCCATAACATTTATAAGTAACTGACTGTTACACATTTTGTCGATAATGCATATGGGCAAATTGTTTTGTAAACAGCATACACAAATTCCACTTAAGTTTATCTTTCATATTTTCTGTCTCACTCAACAAGTGAAACTGCATTCTTTGTGTATAATTAACAACCAAGCAACTTAATACACTATATATATATATAGATAAAAGTGTTAGCCTGACCATCACGTCGGTATGTATGTTTTGAGCATTCTGTTCCAGATTTACTTTTACTTGCTTACAACACATTGTGTTGTGTGCCTTTTGGGAATTCTCATTGAGCCACTGAAGTATCAGTGAGATCAGATAGTAATTTTGGGTGAGGAGCTGAAGTGCAGTTGGGGCATTGTGCACAGGGACATTGTCATGCTGGAACAGCGTTTGAGTCTCTTGGATCCAGTGAAGGAATAATCTAACGTTACAGCATGAAAAGACATTTTAGACCACTGCATGCTTTACACTTTGTTGTAACCGTTTCGAAAAGACACTGATGTGAGTGCTGGTAAGTTCCCAGCATGCCCCATATGGCAACTTTTGCCATTTTGAAGCCTTAAGTATACATTTTTTTATCCTGTATATGCAAAAGCAAGTCAAATTTATGTGGGGTGTGGGTTAGACGCAGAATCGGAACGTATACAAACGCAAAATTACAACTCTGAGCTAACAGTATACTATTTAAGATGAAATAAATAGTAAAAATAAAAAAAATAAAAACATCACAACATACAGTACTTCTGCTTCCTTTATTTTCACATCCTCTTTTTTCTGTTGGTAAAGTAAAGTTGTAAAGTTCTTTTTATTTAGAATAAGTTTCTAAAAAAAAAAAGTACTTACACAAAGTTTTACATGTGAGCTAAATGTCGCCTTCTTTGAGAGTAAATTTAACAGACAAAATTCAGTGGGTCAATTCTAAAATAAGGGCATTTTGTTACCTCTCTTGTAGCCATAACTTTAGGCACATTGTTATCCTGTACCTCCTTAACAAACTAATTTATTTTAGCGCTTATTTTTTAAGCCCGTGAAATTCTCTAATTGGGTGTGGATCATTGTGCTTATCAGGAAATCTTTGTAATTAATAACTAAATTCATGATGTCAAGAGATATATTGGGCTTATACCCCATCAGGCCACCAGAGGGCAAACACTTCACTTTGTCAAAGGCTCTGTTTGTCACCCCCTCCTTCTGTGTATGACTTGCAAGTCAATTGAGTCTAGTTATGTGTTTTATCTCAGTCCCCATTCTTTTAATGCGCTTCTTGTTTAGATGAATATAATAAAAATCGAATGCCTTTGCCTTAAAATAATGTATGGTAAATCACACAATCTTTTTTACTACAGCATGTTAAGCCCGGTAACACCTCTTATGCTAAAGACTGCCAAACTGACTTTCTGACACTATTACATTCACAGGACTAGAAAAGATTAAGCAGTACTGCCAGGAAGTGCCTGTGGTTGAACAACAAGGAATAACACTTAACAATCTTATTGAAGACACATGCTGATGTATTTACGAATGAGCTTTGCAACATGAAGGCTATCAGTCAAACTCCACGTTGTATTTGTTTAAGTAAAATGACAAATATATAGCTGGTGCTGTTTATTAAATTATTATTAATATCCACTCAGAAACCGTGGACAATCACCTTGTCCCATTTTTGTGTTTAATTGTCTGGATCTTGTCATTATTGATGGTTCTATAAAACGCAGGATGTAATTCGGCTCATAGGTTGTTCCAAACATCTTCGAGAACTTACCACAGATCTTTTGTGAACGTAGGATGCCTTTCTTCATGTAATCTCAGCAGACTCCATGATGTTGAGATCAGGGCTGTGTAGGAGTCAAACCGTTCCATAATTTTCTCTATGCTGAATGAATTTCTGAATGGTTTTGGCTGTACGTTTGGAGTTGTTTTCCTGCTGCCCAATAATACTGAGAATAAAAGTATCTGCCTGTTTCTAAGCATCGAGTATCCCATTAATCCTGAAAAAAACTCCAACTCCAATTGTAGAAATACAGATCCAAATGCCAATTATATTATATTTTGTAACATTTGACAGTCTGTTGGCCTTGTTTACATTTTGGGAGGTATCATTTTTGGCCCCATTTCTGTCATAAAGACTACTTCTGGACAGACGTATCTAGAATGTCCCCAGATGGGTGAACCTGGGTCGCAATGGTTTCACCAATGCTTTGCTAATGGCTCTACTGGACATCTAATGTCAAATGGAAGCAAGTATGAGGTGTCTTTCCTTTGCAGCATTAAGCTTTCTTGGCTGAACACTGCATTTATGGTTTTTATGGTGGTGGTGGCTCAGTGGTATAAGCTCTGGGTCAGGGGTTCAAGCCTCGCACCAGGCAGGCCACCATCATTGGGTCCTTGAGCAAGGCCCTTAACCTCACTGGCTTCAGGGGCACCGTTCGTTATGGCTGACCCTGCACTCTGACCCCAGCGTTCAAATTCATATGCGGGGATATGCGGAATCAGAGAATTTCACTATGTTGTACTGTATGATGTGCATGTGACCAATAAACTGAACTTTAAACTTTACTTTAACATTGGCCTTTTTGGTGCTTTTTTAAAATAACCTGAAGAGTGCAGTCTACTCTGAAAGTAAAGGCCAAAGTCAGGCAATGTTGCTGTGCTGATTTTATAAGTAAACAAATATGGGATTAAAATCAATGTTTGCTATGTCAATGATCCTACTCAGATTATAAACATTTGTCACGGGGTTTATAAGTGATGCTAAAGTTCCTGTTAAATCAAGAATTCTTTCTAAGAGAGTTGGTGTCTAGTTATGATTCTATATTATGCCAAGACCATGCTTGCTACTGATTTCCACAAGTAACAACTTGTTTGTCAAGTTTTTGTTATTTTGGATGTTTATCACAGTACTGTATATTGTAGTGGAAATGAAACGAATGAACATTCAAAGTGCAGACGTTTAGCTTTAATTTGAGCTTATTCACAGCAGAAAATATTAAGACACACTAAAGATAAAAAAAACTATGTTACACTGAAGATAAACACTGAAGACTGAAAAAACAACTTTTTTCCTTTGGCTTCTTTTACAGTACAAAAGAGAAATGAGCATTTCTTAAATTCTATTACTAAAAGTTTCTGCATCAGTAAATGAAATCTGGTCATATCATTTATAACTACTGTATGTTGGGGAAAAATGAGCTGCACAACATGTGTAAACAATTTTTTACAATTCAAAAGAATGCAAGCATGGGGCAAGGAAAATGTGTTCACTAATACATCAAACCTATGCGAGATTCAGCCATTCCGACGGTTAACGTTTTACAAGAAGCCAGAAAGAAAACGATTAAGAACACTGATTAGGCAGAAAGATACTGTATGTATATAAAATCTTGTTTTTGCCTGTCATTAAAAAATTATTTTTTAAATTATTTAAAGAAAGCGGTTAAAAATGAGTGTAAAAAAATGAACACGTGATTTTATTTATCCCTAATGAACAACCCAGGGGCGACCGTAGCAAGGTAAACCACCCTTAGATGTAATGTGGAAGAAACCTTGAGAGGACCCAGACTCACGAGGGAACCCATCTTCATTTGGGTAATATACATTATATAACGTTTGTAAAAACCTGACCATTGCAGTCACATATGATTAGTTTGTTACTTTAATAACCTGCAATCCAATTGGATTTGTGTCTTTTCAACCACAAGAGTTTAGCCAGGTCAGGCACTGGCATTGAAACCTTGGGGCACAGTCAGCATTACAGTTGACCCCAAAGGTGTTCAGTGAGGTTTATATCAGGGCTCTGTACAGGCCGCATGTTGAAACAGGTTTGGATCGTTTAGGTACAGTACAGGGAAGTCGCATTGCTATGGCATAGATTTATATCATAATTATCTGCTTTAGAATGTCTGATAACATGGAAATCTTACATATGGTCAGGTGCCAACGAACCATATAGTGCCATATAAAGTATATACCACATTACTTATAAGGTGATGATGATGATGATGATGATCCTGGGTTGTATATTGTTTTTTGCTATGTCGATCCATTGCAGTCATCATGGAAGATAACATTGTTATATTTTATATGATGACATAATGGCAGCATTTACTTAGATGTTATTTCTTATAACTACATGTCCAGGATCGTGGCGTCACCAACTCCCAGAACCCTGTCTGTAGGTTGGGGAAAAATTCAAAAATAGTGATGTGCTATTAGCGTATTACTATTTAGGAATTTAATTTAGTTTTTTTATTTGACTAATTTTAATTTGCTTATTAAGCTGCATCAAGTGACAATAGCAGTGCTACTACTATTTCCTGCAAACAGCCACGAAACATGCTTGTATAATCTGCTATAATCTATAAACAGTCATTTGTAGCAGTCAGTCAAGACATTGTGTCTCTTACCCCAGTACGTGGGCAGTGAACCTGAGCGTTCCACTCCAGACAGTATAGGCACACCTGTACACCTTGGCCAATGAACAGACAGGTCCACATAATAATGTTCCACACAGGACTCTTGAGTTTGTCATTGAGGGTGAAGTTGAAAACCACTGTGATAATATTATTATTATTATTATTTATTATTATTATTATTATTATTATTATTTTATTGATTATAAATGCGCATTTGTTAAGTATTTCATTCTGTTTTTCTTACCTCCAATAATTGCGAACAGACAGAACATCACAGGGTAGAAAAAGCCAAATCCCATAGTAAAAGCATATTCATGAACAAAAGCCGAAACTGCAAACACCGACAGTGTGGCTACTGAACGGAGACGATGGCCAGAAAGCTAAGAAAAAGGATTAGCAGTATTCAGTGGTACAGACACCGTGCATATGGAGATCATTACAGACATATTAAGATATAGTGTCTTACCCACAGGAAATCCCGATACGCATAATAATAGAGCCAGTCATGCACCACAATGTTCCAGGTACGATAGTAATTGGCAAAGGAGGTGGAGTTCCACCAGTCCTAATCACAGGAAAAAGAGCAGATTTTTGATAACTCTTTGCAGTGGACTCAGTTTAGTTACTCAGTTAGTTACTCAGTTAGATACTCAGTTAGATA
>JAOUQX010000014.1:6318211-6329197 GCA_028566295.1 Liobagrus marginatus
TATATATACACACACATACACACACACTTTTTTTCTTTGAAGGATCTTCTGCAGACTACATGCACATATACAGAAATGGACTTAAAGCAGCATTCACATTATTAATAATTTCATAGCAAGAGATAGCATGTCTAAATTTCATAAAAAGATTGTGTAAACTGGAAAATTACTTAGTGAATGTTTGTGAAAATTATATCTGTCATTTTTGCGCTTAAGGTGTGTCTTGTGTACCTTATCTAGTACATTTTTATATGATTTTAGCTGGTTCCTTGTTCTTGTTGGATAACCGGTTGTTTCTGTTTTCTCTGGTCAGGAGCAGTGCTGCAGTTCACATCATTGCTACACAATGAACAATCACTGAAAGGCACACTAGAGCAGGAATTAAAAGCAATGGCCAGGTTTTTTATTAGAGCCACAAAAGCTAGATATGAACATATGTTGCGTGAAAAATGTAAGTATATTTTTAAGATTTACCTGTTGTCATTGATGTCTGTGGTATTCCCTGTGAACAAACATCAACATTTTAAATCCGATCATTGTAAACAGTAATTAGGCTTCTATAGATAACTAATGAAATACAAAAGCTGTAAACAAATTAATGCAATTCATTGGGTAGTTTACCATTAACAGTGTTGAGCTTGTGAGTGCAGTTTAGCGACTCAGATGATGTGCTGTGTCTTTCCTTAACAACTCTGTACAAAATGCAAATGCACACAATGGCAATCAAAATACTATGTATATGTGTATATGAAAAGTTTGGTTCAAAAACGATATAAAACCACTTTGATGAATATGAGTAAAAATTGTTTTCTTTACCAAGAAAGTGGCAGTCTGAAAAGATTAAAAAAGCTGATAACTTTCACATGCCATATTTAGGTTATAATAACATTAAAAATTCAAATCTAGATTTAGATTTTCAAAGATTTATTATAAAAACGGATTCTTTTTTGTCCCAAAATGCAATAAATCCATTAGGCATTTAAAAAAACATACAATTAACACTGATAGACTAACAAAAGTTATTAGGGGTCATGCCACCTATTGTAATCGTACGATTTATGACGTCATATTTTTTCCTCTACCATTGATCTCTATGGCAGGCAACAGAAGCGCTCAGTAAAAAGTTCTGAAATTTGGCATGCCACGAGAACACAATATGATATGATACCCTAGAGACTTTGAAGTTTCTAGGACTTTTGAGTCAAAAGTTATTTTATAAAAATTACTGGGAAGAAAACGCATTGTCACTGTGATCTCTTAGTAACTAAACAAACCTGACATCACTGCAGCATCACCACGGCAACCTAATAGAGCAAGTTAAAGAAATAATGCACGTAGCTTCAGTTCCCTACCTAATAAGTAAATTCCTCCCTTGTATTAGTGCTCGTATTTATAGTACTTTAGATCATATCTAATTTTGGTTTAATATCAAAAATTTGGTCGCTTTAGATTTCTTTACACACTGCCGTGCGAAGCCCCGCCCACACCTCAGACACTCAGACAAGATGGCTGTTACGTTAACTTAACGCAGGTTACCGCAGACATAATCGTATGAAAATAATTTTAACGACAACAAATGACCGCGCAGCACTAGTAAAAGATTGTAAACGAATGATCTCGGGTGGTACTCTGCTTAGAGCTTAGCCTCTCAGTTTAGGGGCAAATAATGTGTGTGTGTTTGTGCGTGTGTGACTGTCACTGAGCAAACGGACCTAAAGCACGAGGCACAGGTTAGTGTCTGAATGGACACTTACAATTAAAACAGGCTTTATTAATAATGTGTTACATACGTGTTGTGTGTTAAAAACATTGTGTTGATGCTCTAAGCCACGTTAAGCGTTTATCACAGAATTATTGAGCTCAGGGTTTTAGCGCGAGGAATATACACACACTTCATTCTGTGGGTAGTTCCATGGGTGAACGTTGCTGATATCGTGTTAGTTGTCGGATTGAAGCAATGCTGCTATGCGCAAGGAATATATACACACACTTTATTCAATCTAAGATCTGGAGATATTGGGGGTGTTACAGAGCTACATTTAAATAGAAAACCATTATAACGAAAACATATAACGTGGTTTAATGCACGAAGGCAATGTTTTAAACAAACAAATCTTATGTAACATTATTAATAAAGCATACAATGCTCTTGATTAGTTCTGAAGCCCTTAGATAGATTATGCTGATCGCCTCGAGCAGTTCAGACAGAATGTGGGATTATACCAACAAAAACCAAAGAGTATTTTAATTGTCATTTGTCATGATTAATTGTAGACATCTGTTTCTGTATGTGTTTTGGTCTAATATCATAAAGGTGCTCTCTTTAGAGTTCATGTTAGAAAATGAAGTCCCGTGCAGCGCTAGATAGGTAAATAAATAAATAAACAACGGAACTAGAACACGATGAACTCTGGAGCATACACTATACCCATGGGAAATCCTTAATATATATACTCTGAAATAATCATTCTTTATTGTTATAATCATTCTTCATCTAACACACAACCTTTATTTTTTATTATACATTACCTAAACTATGTCCCATGTTTCTGAAACCCACATACAATAAATGTTTTCACGTGAAGCATTCTATTCTATTGCTTTCTGCCTTACGCCACAAATGCACAACACTAAAGGTGGAACACTAAATGATATTTATAACATTAATATCGATACCCTAAAAGGTCACAAACACAAAACCTCAACCTGCACAAGGTACAGTATTATTCAAAATAATAGCAGTACAATGTGACTAACCAGAATAATCCAGGTTTTTAGTATATTTTTTATTGCTACGTGGCTAACAAGTTACCAGTAGGTGCAGTAGATTCTCAGAAAACAAACAAGACCCAGCATAGGGGCCACCTGATTCACACCTGTTTTTTCACAAAATTGATGACCTCAGTTATTGAATGCCACGCTGCTATTTTTTTAACACACACCTTTTAACTAATTGCTCAATTGCACAGCCTTAACAGCGTGCATAACATGAATGCTGGGTCTTGTTTGTTTTCTCAGAATCTACTGCACCTACTGGTAACTTGTTGCCACATAGCAATAAAAAATATACTAAAAATCTGGATTATTCTGGTTAGTCACATTGTACTGCTATTATTTTGAACAATAATGTACCATAACACTAAAGATATTCACATATAACTATTTAATTCAGGAACCCTCATACAAAACAGGAAATGCAGCAATTTTTATTTTAGCTAATCTACGCTAGTACACTATGTAATAATTTGTTAAGATTATTTATAGACTTTGTTTTTGTATGTTTTGGTCTAATATCATAAATGTGGTTTCTTTAGATCTCTTTTTTAGTCAAACATTCTCTGCACATGCCCCGCCCCCACCTCAGACATTAAGAGAAGTAGGCTGTCATGTTAACCTTATGCAGTTTACCACAGACAAAAACGTATTAAAATATCTTTTTTATAACGTGACGTGCAGCAGATTATCTAGCAGCAGAGGTTATACAAAGTGCAAATAAAGTTACTGCTAAAGTAGATCTCTCCTTTATATTAATGCTTGTATGGATTATAGTATTTTAGATGTATGAACCGGTGGCGACAGCATTCAAAATGAAATAAAATTACTACTATTTCTTTTTGAATGGTGATGCTGCTGGTTCTTAAATTCTAGAGGGTGCACAATATAATAATTAATTCCAAATATTTACAGTCCTCTAGTTTTGTATATTTTGGTCTACTATCATAAGCATGGTCTCTTTAGATTTCTTGATCATATGATGATCGACATTGGCCAAAGAATCAGAAGCAAGAGACATTAATTTCTATGTGTGTATTATGTTTTATGTAAATCGTTTATTACTACAAAGGGTACAAATTGGGCTTGACCCCGTTAATTGCTGCTTGCAGCTATATTTTTTCATATTGAAACTGTTAAAAATACACACCAAAGTTCAAAGTTTACTTGTCACATACACAATCATACATTCTGTTGATCCACATATCAACAGAATATGCCTCTAGCCTCTAGACTTGGGCAATATTAATTTTATATACAGGCACTTATGGAGACAGATTTGCCTCAATAATAATAATTCATGCAAGCTTACTAATGATTCACTCATGCTTAGCCAGTTTCACGTGCATGAAACCTAATTCACGTGCGTAGGAAAAAAATGTGAATTCACAAAAAGCAATTCACGTGCGCAAAATAATATATATTCGTAAAATACATTTCACAAACGCAAAGCACAATTCCTATATAAATACACTGCACACAAAAAGCTTTGAATGTTCCGAATTAATCCAATCCAAACAATGTTTTTAACAAACGAAACTCAGTAAACATGGTATTAATAAAGCATACAATGTACTGATGTGCAGATGAGTCCAGAATCCGAACGCAACGTTTCATTGCACGGTAAGGCTTCATTTCCTTTCTAGTTAGTTCATATTGCGCAAAAGGTGCGCAATGCGGTGCTCATTGAGTCCTGCGCACTCATTTACTTATGATATGATTGGTTGAATGTGAAGCTCGCTCTGACTGGCTAAAGAGTACGACAACCCCACGTGGGAGGAGATGGCAGAAATGTCTCAAAAACACACAAAAACAATCGATTCACTCGCGTATGAAATTTTCACTTTCATAGATTCATGGATAAACTCGTAAATTTTAAACATTCAACGCTTTTTGTGTACAGTTGTATATTTAAAGTTCAAAGTTATGACTTGTATTTTGCTTTTGTGAAATGTATTTTACGAACATATCTTATTTTGCCTACGTGAATATCCTTTTGTGAATACACATTTTTCCATGCACGTGAATTAGGTGTCATGCATGTGAAACTGGCTACGCATGTGTGAATCATGTTTCTTGCAATTTGATTTAAATAATACATGGCGCCTCATACAAATCTGTCTCCGTAAACACTGGACTAAAAATACATTCAATCAGTCATCGCTTTCAAAATGAATTCAACGGGTCATATAAATAATGCTATAAAATTTAACAAGCAAACAAACTAGCAACAAACATTAAAGATTCATCAGAAATGCATGTCTTATCCTGCAGTTTGCTAGTTTTCAATGACTGGCGCGTGCGGAGGTAACGCCCCCTTTCGCTTATCTCTATAGCGAGAGCTATCAATAAGTTAGAACTCAAAGCACACCGTGTCGTGGTGTCGAGGAAAACTATTAAAAGTTTTCCTAAAGATCCAGTGGAGCCAATGTGTCAACGTGACAGAAGATTAACGATGGTGTCGAACAACACAAATGCATTTTTCCTTCTCCCGAGTGCCTCATCTTCTTAATCTCCTAAATCACGTAAATGATTAGATTTCGATGACTTACGTTTCTTCCGAAATCACCACAGTCATAAATGCAGTCAAAATGATTCTTTTTTGTTTGTTCGTTCACTACAAAATACAAATAAGATAAGGAAAACCAGGGTGCCGCGTGAATTAAAAACGCCGCCATTACTGTTTGACAGTGCGTGGAATCGTGCGCCGTGATTGGCTGAGCGGATTTATCGCGTTCTGCAGAAAGGGATACTGTCTTTTTTCGCATTTTAGAAGAAAAAGGAGAAAACATGACCGAATAACAGGGCGGAAATTATAAATGGACTTTTCAATACCGACCAGATAGATACAATACTGATTTCGGCGTTTAAAGCGTTTTGGAACCAAACTATTCACATATAAAGATATGTAAAATATAAAGATATGTAAAAGATAAGCATAATTTACTTGTCCTTATGGATAGTGTTTGTTTCTGGTTGAACTGCTCCCTGGAACAATACATTGCTAAATGCAATTCTTGGATGGCTGGTCTGCATGAACATGTGGTTTATTTGTGAGTATGCAGGGTAGTGCCCAGGCCGCACAGGTTTGGCTGGGGAAAGAAAATATGCAAAATGTTACCAATAGTTCAATCCATAATGAATAAATCATAAAAGTCATGTTCGACAAGCAAATATGGGTGTGATTTGTCAGATGTGCACATACTTTTTCAATTTTATTTTTGCGCACACTTGTTATTAAAAGAGTACTGTTATGCATATATACATCTTGGTTTTAATTGCTATAATATTTCTATGGTCATTTTGAGATATTGGAATCATTGGTGCTTTGTTGATGTCAACTGACCAATCAGTGCAGTATTAGGGCGATGGAAGAAGTTCTTAGTTCTCATGACCTCTCTAATGCGCTGAACTTCTTGCTGATAGCGATGACGGTCCTTCATGGCTCCCTCTTTGGCTTCTTTTAATGCACCCTCCAGTGCACGAACACGCTCAGCTGTAGAGCGAAGACGCTTCTCCAATTTAGGAAGTTCACAGCGCAGGTCTGCATTATCACGTACCAGCTGAGAGACAGAGAGCAAGACCAGAAAATTCTAATTAATTTGGATTAATTCAAATTTCAAATTCAGATCTTATTTAACACATACATGCAGTGAAATATTTTTATTCCACATATCCCAGCTTATGAATTTGAAGGCTGGGGTCTGAGCACAGGGTAAGCCAGAACGTGTGGCACCTGGTCCCCTATGGTAGCTTGAACCCCGACCCTCCGATCACTGACCCAGAGCCTTACCATTGAGCCACCACCACCCATAAGTATGCTTTCACACTGACCTGTTTGTGTACTTTAGTCAGCTGATCCAAGTTGTTCTCAAGAAAGGAAATTTTCTGCTTCTGTGTGGAAATCCCTCCACTATCATCAAGTTCCATTTCAGAGCTCTGCAACAAAAAAAAGGCAGACAGACAAACATTTGATTTCACACACACTGTTTGAGGTGCAATCAGCATGAGGCATTGCGATTTATTGTACTCACTTGTTTAACTCGAGTTGTAAGGTCTTGAACGAAAAGCTTCCTCAGGTTGTTCAAACTCTGGAGTTCAAAAGCCTTGGTAGTGGGGTTGTGAAAGGGGGTAAAGTTCATGGTTACTATCATTGTATGATATACTTTTTCAGGTTTATGTGCTAAAAGTGGAATACTTACAACAGTTTCTTCCAGCCTTTTCATGTCCTGCTTAGCCTGCTCATGGCGCTCATTGAGATATCTGATCACAGAAAAAAACATTCCCATACACTGCCAGATGCATTTCACCTCCAAACACAGCAACTATATTTTACATGGCACCTAACTAGCATAATTTTCAGACTCCTATACGTGTGTTATTGAAAGTTAAAAATTAAAGAATTTTTAAAAAGTAATTCGCAGTTACTTCTTTCAGTTAATTCTTTTAATATAATGTAAGAATGGAATGGGGTGGGCTGGGGGAATGCATAGTTTTGGAACTCTTCCCCTTTGATAAATACCTGGACTTAACTTGTTAGGCAGTAAACTGACGCATTAGGATTCAGCAATCAGGTCAGGGATTAACTTCTGTGACTTTTCAAACCTCTGAAAATGAGTTTGACTGATGCCCATAAAGCAGGAGAACGCTATAATTATTTCTAAGCATTTCCAAGTCTCAATTCTCACTTGTCTACAATGTCATGAATGGAACTGTGGAAGTCAAAGTAAGTTTTGAAAAACCCAAAAAACTCTCTTATATTAATTGTTGTATGCTGCTTATTAGGGTAAATCAAAACTGCTAGACGACAGCAAGGACTTGTAGGAAGCTTATTCCTTGTTCCACTGCAGACTGCATGAAGTCATTAGAAAATTCCATGCTAATTCTTTGTTGCTAATCATGAAGCTTAATATTAATTCACTGAAAATGTGTTTCATGTTTGTTAGCCTAGTTTTATACTGTTTGCATTGAAATAACACAATTTGCCTGATGCCTGTCAGCCAAATCTGGCATGTTCACATATTCCAGTATTATGCTTTCTAATTGTTTTAAGCATTACATTTATATCTACAGTGACAAACATGCAACACAGTGAAAACATTTTTGAAATTCCTATTTCTCCATTTTTCCTTTTCTGGCAAAACCTTCTAGTAATTTATTTGTCTCACGTTCCAGCTGTTGTTTTCTCATAAAATGTCCGTTCTGCTGTATGTAGCATTTCAGTATCAAAATATCATGACACTGCTCACCCAACACCTTTTCTATTTCCTGGTATGTTGGACCCCACATGACTTCCTCGTTTGAAATATTCATGGCCGCTGTGTTATGTTTGAGCCTGAATGCTTGCTGATATTGAGTTTTGAGACATTTGTGCATATGTTTACTTCTCCCACATTGTGCCTCCCAAAAACTGTAAAGATTTTAAAAACATAATTTTTATTTATGTAGCTTCCATTCTAGTATTACAAATATTCATCTTACTTGGCTACATTGAAGGCGATCCTTCGCTAATCACTTGTGACCTAACCCTTTAAGATGCGCAAGCACACTAATTTGCCACACCTGGATGACACCGTGATTGGTGGTAAGATCGTTGGTGAGCCAATAAACAACAATTTAGAAGAAATAAATACAGCCGCATGAGGGTTTTTAAGAGCCTGTTCTAACGTGCCATGTTAGTTGGGGTGCTGTTACATGGTTCTCTGTAGCCCTGTTCTAATTCAAAATAATATAACACAATGTGGCAAGCTGATTTTCTTATTATAGCGTTTGCACTGGGTTCACTCTGCTTAGCGATCATTCCAAAAGCAAGTTTTACCTCTAAAAAGTCCAATGCAGGCAGGCATTTTGGCAGTTTAGATATTGGAACAACTCCAATCTTAAATAAAAGCAGGGAAAGTAATGGCACAACTTCACAAGCTGGATTTGAAGATGCAGAAGGATATCAGTCTGATCAGCCTGCTTCAGCAGGTAATAATGGCTGGTTAGTCATACAGTGTCTTGTCTATCGTATCAGCTGCTTTATTCTTTTTTTTGATAACTGAATAATCTCTATGTTAGCGTGGCATGAGTTGGTGGTGTCAAAGATAAGGCAACTAAATCCTACTGTGTATTGTGATGGCGATACCATGACCCTGAGTGTTCAAGGCCGTACCATACCCAACTTCTTAATTGATGGCAGTAAGTAATTACTATATACTGACCTAAACCTCTAGCATGGTAATCAACAGATTGTCTCTTTCACAACAGAAATATAATAATGCATATAGTATAAAAAAATTTTTTTTTTTTTTTTTTTTTTTTAACTCTTACCATGGTCCAGTCCCATTGCTACAGATACCTGAGAACTGTGGGTTCTCGTTTACCCAAGCTCCCACACAAGCTGCCTTTACAGTACACTACCACGGATGTCATGTTACCCAACAGGTCAGTGCTTCTTCTGAACAGATTATGGCGTGTATGAGATGCTGTATTGATGCAGTATGTAGTTACACTGAATACAACAGCACCATGGTAAAACCCTTGCTTGCAGCATCTGTGTTTTCTAATCAATTTAATGAAATTTTTGTAGCGGGTGCTTTATGTAGCTAATAACCTGTCTACTGAATTCTCAAATTCATGACTGACTTATTTGGGCATTCCGTATGCAACTGGAGTAATTGTCTTAAAGGAATTAATCCCTTTATGCCTATTAAACACTGTAAAATGGTGAACTAGCTGCCTTTAAGCAGGGCAAATTGCACAGACATTTAGGATAGGTGTTGTGACAGCTATGTTTTAAGCCATGCATGACTTTGAATGTCTGGTTTGTTTGTTTATTTATTTTTGTTCTTTCCAGGGAGATGATTACGTTCTGCTACTGCGCCTGTGGGGAATATCCATGAAAATGTCTTGTCCTATGGCTATATATACTCATAATGTCTCGTGCCTTTCATCTGGTATGGTTACCAAGTTAGACTGTGATTCTGCAAATGTTCTCAAGTTAAAAGGTGAGGTTTTTGTTTTTAGTTCCTTTTTTATGGTCTAGTGTAATCACCTTTTTACAAATTTACATTTAGTCCATGCTACATTTCTATAAGTTTACATGACCCTCGTGTTACAGTGAATGGCAAATGGGACCCGTTTATACCAGCAAGCAGAACATGTGGCATCACCACAGAGTCAGAGACTGATGGAGTGGTGCTTAGTGCTCCATACCAAAGCAGCTGCTGGCAAATTAAGGTATTATCAAATTGGTGTAATAAAATATTTGCCTAATTGTTTGTCTACATCCTCTAAAAATAGATCTTTTCTCCCAGGGTGATGAAAGGTTTCTGTCTGTACTATATGGTAATGAGGAATTAACACTTTCCTGCCCTGATTCCAATGATTTTTATATCTATGGTCGTGTTGAAACTATTTCTGACCAGAGTAATGAGCCTGATGTAGTCACTTCTATGGCTATAAGTATGACAACAGGGCCTGCAAGTGACTCAGAACAGCCGCACGAAGCCACTAGCAGCCTTACAACAACTGTCCCAACTATCACTTCTACACGTAAAACTGTAGATATAATGTCTCCTTTCCCTCAGAGGTATTCTCCATTTGGCCCCATGCTGTACCAGCACAAGCCCAAGCCTTACGGTTATCCTTGGGCTTTTCCTTCAAAACCACCCACTACTACTACAACTACATCCCAAGGTACAGACGCAACAGTAGCCACTACTGTTGCTAAGGACCCTGAACAGCCTCAGTATCCTTTCCCTCAGATGTATTATCCATATGGTGCCATGCCATACCATTACAATCGAAGGCATTATGGCTATCTTTGGGCTTTTCCCCCAAAAGCACCCACCACTGCCCCAACTGGAACTAGTTCCAAAGCTCCTGCCACTACTGTTGCTAGGACCCCTGGACAGCCTCAATATCCTTTCCCTCAGATGTATTATCCATATGGTGCCATGCCAAACCATTACAAACCCAGGCCTTACGGCTATCCTTGGGCTTTTCCTTCAAAGCCACCCACTACTGCTTCAACTACAACTACTTCCCCAACTACATCTCAAGATACTGACACAACAGCCACTACTGTTCCGAGGAACCCTGAACAGCCTCAATATCCTTTCCCTCAGATGTATTATCCATATGGCCCCATGTCATACCACTACAAACCAAGGCCTTACGGCTATCCTTGGGCTTTTCTGTCAAAACCACCCACCACTGCCCCAACAACTC
>JAOUQX010000014.1:6372717-6389276 GCA_028566295.1 Liobagrus marginatus
TCTGGTTTCTTCAATCACTCAGGAGCAAAAATCAGCCTTTAAACTTGAAAGAAATAATGATTTGACATTTATCGTGACAATTATCGATATCGACTGATATGAAATTTTTTATTGTGATAACATTTTTGGCCATATCGCCCAGCCCTAATTAGTATATTATATTATTATTAAATTATTGTCATATGCATATTGCATATAGATGTACATTTGTAATTGGTAATTACTGTACTTATTGTAAATAGTATTTATATGCAACCATTTGGTGCAGTACGACAAATAAACCAACTATTATAATATTATATAACTATTTCAAATGGGTATGTTGATTTTCTACAGGACTGGATATTTTAGCTAGATAGCTTACATGCGCAAGAACAACCACACTAGCACTGGGCTACTGTTGAACTAGTACTGATGCTCGAACAGTCATACACTAAAATTTTACCTAAATTCTAACCTCCTAAAACATTGCTAAAGCACATTAACAACTCTGTGTTTAGTAACAGAGAACACAGTCGACACTCTGAAGTCATTTACCAGGTACATGTACTGCAAACGATTATGATTAACATTAAAATGCTTTAAAATGACACCATATTAACCAAAAACCTCATGGAGAAAAGCTAAGGCAGATAAAGGGTTACCTAATGTAAGCCACAGCCCCATCCTCCACTTTTCTCTGCCAGCCAACAGGGACCTGAGCGGTGAGTGTCGGACCACCATCTTTTTTTCCTGCTGCCTTCTCGCTGCCCCCAGTCATTTTTGGCTCAAACACATCCAGCTCCTGTAGATCCAAACCGCACACACGTCAAAATGCCTTTCCAATACAAATTTAATCGGTTTCAGATAAGAAAAAAACGCATGTACAGTTTGCTGACAGATTTGAGTCAGCATTATGGTGACAATAAATGTACAACAGTTGCCAATATAATGTTACAGAACACGGCAAAGATCATCCCACAAACCTCTCACTCCAGTGCCTTTTAAATCCACACTACAAGGCCACAAGTTGGCAGAAACCTTACACCAATATGTGGGACTTTAATTAAACTGTTTCCACAAAGTTAGAGGCACCTAATTAAATTGGATAGCTTCTCTGAACCAAAGAGGCCCAAATCTGCTCCAGCATGTCAGTGTCCATGTGCACAAAGTGAGCTCTATCTAGACATCAAAGGCACAACAGCACTGAACACATTTGGGATAAACTGGAACACCTACTGCGCCCCAGACCTTCTCACCTGTCATTAGTGCATGAGTAACTAATGCTTTTATGAATGAATGAGCAGAAATCCCAAAAGCCAGATAAAAAAACTTAACAAAAGGTCTGTATTAATGAGTGGAGGTTATTACAATAGCACGGAATCAAATCTGAAGTGGGGGTGTGCAACAACCAAATATAGGTTTGATGTTTAGGTGTACTGTTGGCCATACAGAGTCATCCAAAAGCAAAACAGTAAACATATTTACCTATTCATCTTTATTTAGCCTGGGTCAGCACCATCCATGAAATCCACCCTAGTAATGACATCCCAGGTATTGTGGCCAGCGCTCAACACAACTGAACTCAAATCTGGCCAAAACAGGCACGCCTCTTTTCTCTTAAACCCAGTGGACTCTCTCGGCTATGAAAAGGTTCACCCAACTCGTACAATCTGAAATGAAAAGTGAACAATTAATAACATCACATTTGATAAGCAGTAAATCAATTGTGTGTGTGTGTGTGGGGGGGGGGGTTAACCTCCAGGTAAACCTCAAGGGTCTGTGGCATATTAATAACATTTTAGTTGTCTTGAGTACTTTTAATAGAGTTTAATTAAAGAAAGCAAAAAATACATTTTATGAAATGTTAATGAATTAGGTCTTGACACACAGATGTTCACATTACAATAATGAATCTAATATTTGCATAGATGGATTATGTCAACAGACTTAAATCTGAACCAAGTGTTTCACAGTTTTAGGAAAGTGTCCCTGGTTCAACGGGCTTTGAGAACCATGGATTTGATATATATGAGCAGTTCTTAGATTACTGAAAGCAGGGACAATTTAGCTGATAAAAATTCATTTTACGGAACTGGGTGTTGAAAAACAGAAAAAAGAGAGTGCTGTTCTTGAGGCCAGGCTGCAAATCTAAAAGAGCAACCAGTGAGTAGAGGGCTGGAGGATGAGCATGGCAAAATAAAGGTGTGAAATGTGTCACTGAATGTCCTGTATGTAGTGCACACTGGCGAGGCTCAATCACTATAAACTGCAGCTACTAATCTCATCATGAAAACAGACAGAAGCTGCTGTGTCTATCAAACCTTTCAATGAGTCAATTTCTTCAACACAAATTTGTGCCATTTAGTTTAAATGTCAAATTGAAATGCATAAAAGTAAAGTAGGGAAATAAGAAAATGCATGACTAGGTTTCCAGTCTACGTCGTGTCATGACAGAAGGAAAGTAAACAAGTTAAAGAATGAAAACAAACGGCGAAAAAAACTTTATTTCACATTATTTATACTTGTCAGGTCTACAGAATAAAGAAAAGCTATAACGCGTGTTTGTAGAAGCTCAAATAAGGATCAGTTCCCTGATTAGAAGAATAATAATGAGAGGACCAGTCGTTTAAAACAGCAGGCTAACAGCTAGCTTGCGCCTACAGACTACTACTTAGCTAACTAGCTAGCTAGCTTCACAGGCTATAAAGAACAGATTCGACTACCTCAAAAATATGGGGAAAACGTGTCATTGGTAAATAAAGTAAATTAGTTAAATATGCACTTATCTCTGAATTGTTACAACGTGGTTTGTGTGGTGAATTTTGTGTGCACAAAACGTTAGACAGACTGTGTTAGCTCTATGGGCTGGTTTAGCCACATACCTCCTCTGTTTACGAAGTTTGCTGCTTGTTAGCCGCGTTGCAAAGCAGAGACGAGCGATAGCGGAGCCGTTAGGACAGACTTTAGGTTCAAGTGCTGCTGCTGTGAGCACCGTGGACGGCACAAAACAATTTTTCCGGCACTTTTCTACCTCTTCTCCTTTTGCGCCATCCGTCCACACGGACTAAAAACAAAGAGCAATAACGCTAACTGGGTTTTATTGCTCCCGTTGCATTGTCGACAAAATGATCTTAAATTTCGAGGGGATCTCAGTCGGACGCGGGCAAGACGATTGCTTCATTCAAAGCCTCGATACCGTTACAAGCTTCTTAAGCACGTAAAAACGAGTTAATGTTTTACAGTGCTTCAAGTTATGCCCCGTTCCCAATAATCCCAGATTCAAGTTACTATTTTCTCCAAGATTCCGTGCCAAAAAATCATGGAGTTTCCTTCGGACTTGCGCACTGGCTTCCTTCGGCCTAGGGAATTCCATACCCACAATGCACTGGCGCTAAAGGGAGCGTCTGGACTCGACAGAAGCGGGTTAACCTCCAAATAGCGTCTTATGCTATTCATAAGAGCACTACGAAGTGTGTCAGATAATAGCTTTTCCCCATCAGCGTAGTACAATTATATGCATAATATGGAGATGTCTTTTACTCAGCTCCGGGACAGACGTGAAACTGTACCGACTGTTTTTAATAAAAACAAATACTGTATCAATACTTACCAAATACATGGACTTTTTACAATAAAAAGATGGGATTATATTCTAGGTTATTAATATGGTTTACATCTAACCACAAATGAAACTAGAATTTTTGCTAAACTTGTTGAAAAAGTAAATTAAAAGCATATCATTTTAGTAAATATATTATATGATCAAAAAATAATAATTCATGAAACAAGAGCGCAGACTTTTTTGATTTTTAAGTATTTGGGTTTATTGGACTCATCATGATATGGGTCTAATTTTTTCTCTCTCACGTAGCCACGAGTGGCTAAGACAAAGCACATATTCTGTACTGTTACAACGTACACCATTATACATTACTGTGATCTACTCATTTATACAATATCGATATAATGCTTTAGCCTATATCATGACCGCAACTTTGATTCATATTAGCCTACACAAAATTTGAATCTTACGTTTAGTCAAGCATTACAGGGTAAAGCTTCAATAAAAATAAAAAGACACAGTCAATCATAGTATTATGGTCAAAGCTTTATAATCGTCATTACCCTAAAGCGCCGTAGTGCAAACGGAAAACATGGTTTTGGTTACATTATAATGAATCTAAAGAAGCACAGTAAGCAATAACAGAATAACCATTAATGTTTTAAATAACAAACTGTATTTTCGAAATGTAACATTTCAATTAAAAACATGACAGCATCGTAGGGTGGTTATCGCAAAGTTTCCTCAGCAGTACGGACCTTCGTAGTTCAAACCTCCGGTGATTACAGTTTCATAGTTAAACGATGGCGTGGTTAAGGTATAATGATTAACCTCCTACAATCTCGCGTCCACATATGTGGACATAAAATGCAGGCAAAACCAAAGCAGTTCTATGAAGCCGAAGGAATTTTGGTCCCGACTTGCTAAAGAAAATGCAAGTCATACAGAACAGGGTTATGTAAAAAAAAAAAAACATAAACAACTTTTTAATAAGTATTAAACATTTTAATGTTCTTTAATGTTGACACCGACGGTTAAAGAACCACAAAGCCTTGCTTACAGACATGGGCTTTTTAATATTATTTAATGACTAGTTGACAGCCCACCTTTGCATTAACGCCCAAATCACCAAATAAACACCGATTTAAACATACTAAGTACGACGTGTGTGTCTTTGTACCATAAAGAACTCGCTTTTACAGCTCTGTGAAAGTAAACAACTTTTGGGAATAAAAGCTTGAGCTGCCAATAGAAACGCGCGCGTGCAGGTGACAGCCATTAGCGGCGGGGAGAGAGCGCGAGACTACACAGCAACAGCCGCGCGGCAGTGACGTTTCGCGGCGAGCAGCTCGCGAGCGGCGCGCGCCTCCTGGAGACAGAAGTTGAGCTTTCTATTCGCTAAGCGTGCGCGCGGCCCACTTGCGCTGTTGCTAGGCAATACGCTGCACGCTTCTGCACCGTGCATGTTAAAGTGCTCAACTCCTGTGCTCAGGAGAGTTTCAGAATACTAACGAGATGAGCCCCGGCTGAGTTCAGATGGCCACAAGTTACGGGTCATTCGTGATTCCACACCCATATGGCGCCGCAAAAAAGAAGCACCGCAACAGAAACAAAGTTACACCTGTACTCTTCACTGTTTTACACATTTAACGACGGACGCAGTGTGTATACGGTCTAGATATGTATGTCGCTGGGGTCGACAGTCTGAAATAATTATAATAACAACTATTATATTTTAATATCAGCACAAGGTTCCGTTAGCTCCTTCGTTAGGAATATAACCGTTGTATCATTTATCTTCATTTACACGGCACCAACAAGCGCATCATGAACAAGATGCCGGCTGCATGCCTTGACAATGAATCATGTAGAGATTATGATGACGGAAAACGATATTATGGCACAAAAAAAACCCTACAATTAATTTATAGCTTCGCTGACCCCTTTTAAACGATATAGTACAATATACCAATAAATCTTTGGGCAAGCCCAATAGGCGGGGTGCTTTTTTTCATTTATTTATTGTATGCTATTGTTGTTCTAAGCAGTCGCTAATATTGGACGTTGCTTTTTATTTTAACATTACAGTCCGACACTTCACTTTGAGCATTATCTGTACAGCGAGATCAGGGACTTAAAACACTGCAATAAAAGCATCTTAACAGCTAACGGATATTATATAGTTAGGCTTTATGAGTGTTTTGCGAACGCAAGCAAAATCGATAAATTTTCTCACGTCCTTATAAGGTATTTTGTCTGGGTTTTCTTTTTAATACAAGACTGTTTAATAAAACATGCTCGGGCTCTGCTAGTCTTATCTCCGACTAGAAACCGGTTGCCAACGATTGCATCATTCCTTTCATGTGACTCCCTTACGCCCCAAATTCGTCCTGGCTGCCTTATGACTGCATCACAGCTTTCCGCTCACACAAACTCGTTCACAGTGAGACAACCAGCACGCACTATGCTCCCGCCTTTTGCACGGAATTGGCTGTTATGATTGGATGTCTCTAAGCAAAAGAGTTTTCTCGTTCATTCGGGAGTTGGTGGTTCGCACGCCTGTCTACGCAAGCCTACACCGCTGTGGTTGGTTGAAACTGAAGTGGTCACGCTGGAGTTTGGTTGCAGTTCAGCTTCCTATATAAACAGCCCCGGGAGTTTCCGAAATTCATACTCGGTGACTTCAACTGAACAATGGTTAACATGAACTATCACCAATCGCAACAAAAATATATACACAATCCGAGTCCGAGACAGTCGAGAAAACGGCATAATAAAAGAAAAAGGGTAAGTTTCTGTTTTGTGTTTTGTTTCCTTCCAGCAGGTCGAAGTCAGTGTAACTTTGGAGCGCCGCCGCTCTCGTTTTGAACTTCAGTTTTTCCTTTTAGAAAAGCGGTGTGTTCATGTTTTGGCAGCGACCCCGCAGCTGTTTTTGGACAGCAGTTGTTGTCACTTCTTATTCGTCAGGCCTTTCTGTTTGCCGTTTCTTATTTCTCATTGAACATACAAAGGATTTTTAAAACTTATTTATTCCCTAACTTGTGAGGCGTTTGGCTTAAAGGTCAAGCTTTACAGTTTAAAGGAATGCACCTTACGTCACTGACTCCTCTAAATCCGGACAATTTCTTTAAGCGGTTTAAAAAAAAAATGTTTATAGGCTCTGCATGCTAGTTGTTAGGTGTACTTAATGTGTCCAGTATTTTAGTTAAGTCTAGTTAACATTCTCTTTACATTTTCATTTACTATTGTAGTGTTTTTATTCATTATTATTATTATTATTATTATTATTATTAATAATAATAATAAATATAATCGTATATCCCTCTGCAGGTCATGCGTTATGCAGAGATGATTGTGTTGCTTTCCTTTTGTTTCCCGTCCTGTACTTTGAATTAATGACGTAACTGGCCGCCTTTCAAATTGTGGCCGGCTCAGTGTTCTCATACATCGGTGAGGCAATAAAAAAATAAATAAAAATAAACATTAGCCCCAACTTAAGATAGCTAAACTGTATCAATATTTACTAGTGATTTAATATGGATCAAAAGTTTCCGTTATAATTTAATAAGCCTCCGTGGTGATCTGATGGGCGCACGCGGTTTAACGCTGCACTAATGAAAAATGTTGGACAACATGGATGAGAAACTTGATCAGCTACGCTTCAGGAGAACACATTAAAATGGAAACAACCCTAAGACGTATCCACTGCTTAAAGAATCGGGGGCAAATATTTAAACACTGAGCATTGTTCAGGACGCTGAGCCTCTTGAGCTTTCCGACTTGATCGTCCCTGAGATCGGACTTTAACAGGGGGCGCCAGTGACCACACGAGCGCTTTTGTTTACATACAGAGTACGTAATCCGAATTAATGTACATGATCGTTAATCAAAAATAAAACGCACGTGTTTACTCCCCATATCATTTCTGCATCTTTTACTGTTTTTACTGGTCACTTTCTACAGCGACTTTTGTCGAAAAATAAGTTTGTCTTTAGCGTTTCTGTGTCCGATTAATTCCTAAACGGTTAGGGTTAAGACTGCGTGTTCTCTGCGATTTTCATAATGATAATAATGTGCACCGCTTTGATAATTATTTTCCAGAATTCCTGGGACACTATATCGCCGACAACTTACAACTACACTTGATTAATAAGAAACGCTTTTAAGGTAAGCACGTGGCTTTTATTGTATTTTTATTCTAGTGGATAGGTTTAATTTAACACCGATTTATCGGTTTATTAAGTGTATTTCAGTTGATTAAAAATATTACACTTAAGTTGTTTTCAATTGCTTGACATGTGCAGGGCTATTATTGTAGTTTCCAAAGTTGCATGGTTGTAGGACTTCACATGCACGTTCTGTAGTACTTGTCTCTGTACTAACTTCATCTGGCCACTAAGTGTCCATAGACAAAGGAATATTTTTAATCATCTGGCTACTTTAGTTTAGACACTTCAAGTACCTACTGTAGAAGTACTGGCAAGTACTGTGTTTTTTTGTTTGTTTGTTTTAGTAAGATCCAAGACTTTACTTTGACAATGAATTATTTTCTGGGGCAGGTCTGGTGTGCTGGGTGTAAGAGCGTGTTTGTAAGAGTCGTCGTGTGTGTGCGTAGCAGCTGATTGGTTGAGATGACTGCGGAGTGGATGTACCCCCCTGGCGTGGCGCCGCTGTGTGGTGCAGAGTTGGAGGCGTGGTATGAAGACTTGCAAGATATATTGGGATCCGATGCAGGTGGGGCAAAGCACACACGCCCCCCGCCCTGCACCGAGGTCAGTCACGCCAAAAGCAACGGCTGCCGTCTCCGTTCTCGTACCTCAATGTTACGCCCTCCCTCCTCCTTTTTGTGCTCTGTAAAGGCATTTGATGTTTTTGACAAATTACTTTTTAAATAGTGACTAAAGTTATTTTATTTGTTAATATTCTCTGTTAATGTAGTTTAAGTCACCGTTTTTGCTTTATCTCTCGTATACAGAAAGAGCCGGAGTTCCTGGATGTCTTGGAGAGCTGCTCGCTCACCTGGCTGACGGAGGGGCAGGTGTGGGGGGAGGGGGTGCATCGTGTGATGGAGGAGCCTTCAGCATCTCCGCTGCTCCTCAGCCAGTCACCGGCACAGGAGGAGCAGCGTAGTGCACGAGAGACGGCAAGCTCTGGTGCAGGAGACCTTCTGCCCCCCGAGTTCTTTGAGCTGCTGAGCGATGGTGGAGTAAGCCTCGTGGAAACGGGGGCAGTTATGGTCACCAATGGCTACCACCACCACCCCCCCAACCCTTCACCTGCCTCCCCGTCAGTTAGTGAGGAAGAGCTGTCCACCGTCCCCAACTCGTCCCCATCCTCCTCATCTTCGCCGTCTCCTTCCCTTAACTGCTCACCTTCCTCCTCCCCACCTCTCTCACCACCAGCAACCCCTGCCTCCTCACGGCTGGGCAAGAGGAAGAAAGGGAGTGCACCTACTTCACCTTTCTCTGGGAAGAAGAGCAGAAAGGAGCGGGAGCAGGAGAATGAGCGGAAGGTGCAGGAGCTAACTGACCAGAATGAGAGGCTTAAAGCAGAGATTGAGCGACTTGGCGAGGAGGTTCAGCGGACACGTCGTGCACTCATCGAGAGGCTGGTCAACACCAGAAAGTGAGGGGTTACAGGAAAACAGGCTGGAAACAAAGAAGTAGAATAATTTAATGGTAACCATGAAATGCACATATGGAAGTGAGTGGAAAAGGCATGTAAAAGTGGGGGGAGGGAGAAACGATTCTATGAGTGTCTTCCCCAAGAAGGATGAAGAGAAAAAGTGAAAGTCTGACTTGGATAAAGAAATTGAATGACCCCAGGTTTAGCGTTATTACTGTAAGAATCTGCATTAGTAAACGGGCACCTTATTAAGAATTTATTACCTGGTTTCAGACCCAAAAGCCGACTGTAGGTTTATTGTATTTTTCTTAAATGCAGTACCCATCACATGGTGCTTTTGTACTTGACCGTAAAAATAGGATGCAGAAACCTTGATGTGGTAACGGTCCTGGGGTGAGTGTAACTGGCAAATAGTTTTGAAACGTTTTAGAAATCAAAGCACTCATTTGTCCATTTACCCTTAAAATGGAATTGAAAGTAATGTACGTATGTGGGTTTCGGCAAGGATTCTGTGCATTTCGTTGTAACCCACTTATAGAGGTAGATTAAGATCACACCATATGTAATTAAAAGGGCTTAAATGTTAAGGTAGACCTTGTTTACAGAATTAGCTCAGGATTTAAAATGTTTTTTTTTTTTTTTGAAGATATTGGGTTTGCATTCTTTCGGAAGCTCAGCTCAAGCCATGGCCTTTAAGCGTGGATGGATAAGAAAATGTGGTTGGTGTAATAGTTATGTATCACTTTGTATTTTAGCCATTTAGACAATGCAGTTCAAGCTGATCCAGGCTTATTTTTCTATTGTTCTTTACTACCTAATCACTCATTTATACAGAACATTAATCGCACTGTAGTATTGTGTAATAAGTAACATGCATGCTATATTGTATAGCTAAAGGTAATAGGATTCCTGTGTCTCTATTGTATACATTTACTAATAAAAATTTAAACGAATGTTTGCGCAATGTATTTTTTCAATGATTAGTGCATTTGATTAATAATGAGAGTAATAAATGCATATTCTCAGATTTTTAAAAAGACCAAGCTTTTACATGTACTACTGAATAATAAAATAACTGCTCAAGACAATCTTGATTTACTACATTATAGCAATTTTATTATTGTACAATGTTAATATTTAACACGATTATATGTTCTTTCACCATGATTCCCTTCATAAAAAAAAAAAAAAAAAAAAGGCAATGCAGTGTATATACCCCCGTTTTTTTATCTAGTACATCCAAACTATAGTATCCTCACTCCTACGGTCTCATCCGCTCTTGTTACTTCTGTTCTTGCTGAAGGGAAGACAAATACAGACTGCTTAATTTAATAAACTAATAATATGGCATCAAGACCAACATGAAATTATTGAACGAATCTAATTCACACGCTTCAAGAAAATGAATGGCCTGGTGTCAGTCAACCATAAAACCATACCCTATTTGTTAATTACTTGTACATTACATATTAAAAATACTGATTGTTAGAACATCCATTGTGATCAGGAGCAACCAGCTGTTTGGCTTTCTCCAGAATCGGCTATACTTGCGCTAGCAGTAGGTTTTGCAGCAGGGGGAGGCTTGGTCTCTGTTGTGTTTGTCTTTTTACTGGAACCCTGCCCGAGAGAGGAAAAATAAATTAGCCACATTATCATATTTTTTGGAGAGAAAAAAAAAAAATAATAATAATCGCCCACATTTGAAACAATAGCCAAATTGTACAATTTTAATTGTTCCATTGCTACACCGTTGGTTGACTCACACAACACAAATTTCATCAATACTGTACTCCCGAAGCAAAGCTCATATGATCAAACGTACATTAAATGACCAGATTAAAATACATCCATACAAATTAAATTGACCGAGTATGAATGTAATTAACTGAAGCTAGGTTGCTCTTGGTCATTAATTCTGACATTTATATTGCAACGATTGAAATTTAAGTTAAACAGTGATGGCATATTTTAAACAGGCAATTTTGCATGGGTTAATACACTATAATAATAATCGAACTTGAAAATGAATTGTGAAATATCAACGCTGAAATTCCTTATTAGGTAACGGACAAATTTATATAGATACAATGAAACATGTAATGTAACAAATCCAAAGATACATTTTTTCATCGACAAACATGCATGCATTGTTTTATATATAATGTAATAAAACCATTCCAACTTATAAATAAATAAAACTGCACAAATTGCAGTGTGTTAAAAAAAACACAACCTTTTTTAATTTTCAAACTTTCATTTGGCTCAGCATGGCCACAGGCAAACAATTCTGAATCAGACTCATTAAGCAACACCCTTAACTAAAACACCACAGTGCTTGTCAGAAGTGGGCTTTGATCTGCAAATGCTCGATCAATTTTATACTCAAGGCATCGGTTACGGTGCACAAAAGCATGCAACAGTTTTTCTTAGATCTACCTTTCCTGTAGGGATCTCCTCCTCCGGCTGAAAAGAAGGTTTACGTAAAAAAAAAAACAGAAAAAGAGGACACAAAGACTGCATTAGATCTGACCAGAATGTCTGTGCTTCAGGTCGAGCTCTGAATAAATCAGCAAACGCAGAATAAGTACATGCAAATATTAAGCATGTCTGCTGGATCTTGTTTTTTTTACGACCTCTTGATGGTGTAGAAATTTCTGAATGATACTTAAAATAGCGCCTCATTCCGCATTTCAAAAAATGTTGCAACAGGTGGGATTGGAGCTTGTTATTTTATTCTGGAATGATGTAATATCCAGACACCTCATCTAACTTATGAACCGGTCACTGTCTGTGGTTTTAAATCAAATCTGTGGCATTTACAAACCTGTTGTCCTCCAAATTTCTTCTTCAGTATCTCAATTTGCTCAGGCTCTAGCTTCTGGAACAAAGGTTTGATCTGAAATATAAAATAGAATAAGAAAAATAATAATAACTAGTGGAATTGTAGTATCATCGTCATTATTAATGCTACCTTTATTATTATGGTTATTCACAATGGAATTCAATCGGGATTTAATAACAAAGTTTGAGACACTGAAGATGCGTACTAACACATTTATTACATGATCATTACCGTGCCGATTTGGTGGCCGGTTGGAAGGCTGCAGAGGAAACCTCCCTCAGCGCACAGCATCGCTCTGGCACAATTATCTGGAGCTTGCAGCTGGGCACGGATGGACTGACTGACTGTGGGCATGTACGGCTCCAGCATAGCAGACTGGAGACACGCCACATTCACAGACACGCCAGTGACTGTACCTGCACGTTTCCTACAGAACATACACTACTAGAATAACCTCGGTAATTCTGCAGTAAAAACATTATTGTGCTAAGGGTGTTTGTAATTATTCGACGAGGTGGTTGAAAGGTTTGTAAACAACTTTTAAATCTGTGTATTAATTGCATGTGAAGAGAACTAATGCAAATTCACTTACAATGTGACTGTGAATATAGTTACACTTCTGTTTATTCACATTTACTTGCCTGTCCTGATCTCCTCCTTTGATCTTCTTCCAGGGTTCATTACTCTGAATATACTGGTTGCCATGACGAGAGATGTTGAGAATGCACTTCAAGGAATCACGAATCCTGACCAAAACAAAAAATATATATATTTCAAATGAATATCTGAATGTATGTCTAGTCAGTTTATTTTATTGTGCGTTTTATCTTTTGTAATTAATATACTAATTAACCAAAAGGTTTATTCACAGCTATTTTGCTTTTATAAAAACTGAATAAAGCATTTCTGAATAAAACATTAATTAAAAACCTTGCCAAATGTTACATCTGTGTTACAGCTAAACCACAAAAACAATTAGAACTGATTTAATACGTTAAATACACATTTGGATAACTGCAATATGCAAGTGGATAATTACATGTTTAATATCTAAATTATGCAATTTTAAAAAACACAAAAAGTTGTCTTAGTTATTATTAACATCACAGTAAATCTATATATCCTATAATATGACCACTATAATATGTAGATGGAATGTACATACATATAAGTAAGTAAAGCTTTATTTAAATAGCACCTTTTAAAACAGCGTTTACATGATAAGAGAATTTAAAGTATACTATACTACAAATCGTAACGTCTATTTTAAAATATCGGTTTTATACTTTCCTATAAAAGTAACAACAATTAAACACAATTTGTAAAAATATTGTGTACTGTTCTGGCTAACTGATTTACCGTAACTTATTTAAATCTGTGATAATTGTTTTTGTAGCTTAGCAGTAATACAGATGTAACATTTGGCAAGGTTTTTAAAATGAACTGTTCTTTATATTAGCACTTATTTCCCAAGGTCAGCAACCAAACGCCAGTTAAAATACACATCATAGAACTGAATACTGGCTACAGTTTTAAAAGGTGCTTTCGCCACATACTTATATTTAGTAATGAAATTATTAGTTACGAAAAAATAAAATCAGGTTTTTGCTCCCCCATACAAAACAAAACACTTAAGGTAGATATTGATTTAACAAGATAAATTTAGCACTCGTTTATAGAGGTTTTGTTTTCATAAATTGTTAAAACAATTAGAAGATCATTTGTGATTTGTTCTTTAAATCATGCAGTCAAACACTTTGGTATGCAATGTTCTGCCAAAAAAAAAAAAAAAAAAAAAACACAAATTGAAACGTGTACAAGAGAGGTCTTTAACCAGAACAGTACACAATTTTGTTTTTAAAATTGTGTTTAATTGCTACTTTTATAGGAAAGTATAAAAACCAATATTTTAAAATATACGTTATGATTTGTGTAATTAATTTGAATATGCTTTTTTATCTAAATCACATAAAAACAGATACATATCTAACCTGACTTTGTCCATCAACTGAATGTACTGCTTAAGCTCCCAGGACACCTGAGCAATAAGACGCTTGTCTTCATCCTGTAGAACAATCTCTGGCACACAGCCATTAAAGAACTTACTCACAAACATGCCTGCCCTAAGAGACGGAGAGAAAGGGCTGATAAGAAAACAGATCAGGCCAATAAAAAATCTGGTGCATTTACTGATCTGTAAAGAAGTGTGTGTAATTCAGCCCTCAATAGGCTCGACAAGATGTTTATCTGTGGCCTGTATGTATATTTATTTGAGCAGACAATTATTCGAAATAAAGCTGTCGTGCGAGTTGTCTATATACCTGTTGATAAAATTCCCCAGGTTATTGAGCAGCTCAGAGTTGTTCTTCAGAGCCAGGTCAGCCCAAGAAAAGCAGGAATCCTGGCCCTCAGGTCTCACGTAGGTGAGGTAGAAACGCCAGACATCAGATGGAATGCCTGTGTCTTTAGCCATGTCTCCAAACACTCCCACACCACGACTCTTTGAGAACTTTGTATCCTCATAGTTCAAATATTCTAAGGGTAAATAAATACAATTGAAAAATTTCACAATTTAAAACGGTAGTCTAGCTTTACCCACTGAACAGTTTAGTTTACAATGGACGGTGTACAAGGATGGGTCAAGGCGGAACTAATGTTAATATGTTTACATTTACAATACATTCTGCTGTACCCAATATGAGGATTGGTTTCCCCTGAGTCTGGTTCCTCTCAAGGTTTCTTCCTATTACATTTAGGCAGTTTTTCCTTGCCATCGTCGCCTAAGGCTTGCTCTTCGGGATATATGTCATAAATTTTATTCACTTTTTCCTTCTTAATGTGATTCTTCTGTAAAGCTGCTTTGAGACAATGTGTATTGTTAAAAGCGCTCTGTAAATAAAATTGAATTGAATACTTCTAAACCCATGCTACTGCTTTAAAATGGATCATTCCAATAAACATGTTTTTTAAAAATGGATCTGGGCTGTGTTTGAGGCTACTATAACCCAAATCTACATACATTTATAACTACTGCTCCGGATTAAAAGAAACAGTTCTCTTAAGATGATGATGTAAATAAGACATTACAATAAATGACACATTGCATAAATTATACTCCATTTAAATGTCATTTTCTTTATATGTTAAGAAAACAGATGGAAAAAAAAATGTTAATAGACTACATTGCATGACAGAAGAGATGTGTACTACAATATAGAAATGATTTATCGACACGTCATTTCATACCTAAAACATACTTATGATTGATCACTGTACTGCGCAGCATTTGATGGCTCATTGCTTAATTACAAACCCAATTGCACCTCGTATCTCTTTGAAAGAACAAACGCAGCTGTTCAGTTTTTCAGGTGAATTACTGTGCATCACCTGTGGCGATGAGATGGTTGACGAGAGTGTAGTTGTCTTGTGCTCCGAGCAGTGAGCAGGGGAAAACCACACTGTGGAATGGCACATTGTCTTTTGCCATAAAGTTATACAGCTCCACCTGCAGGACAAGTGAGGGAGGGACATTTTTATATAGATATAATAATTATCTGCTATTCAAACAACAAAGATTGAATAAAAAACATCACCATTTTAAATAATGAAAGAAACATACTTACTTGGATTAGATATCTCTATATCTTAATGGCAATACTTGCATTTAGACAAATTTATTTATTAAGCTGAAAAAGGCAAATCTTAAACGAGCTCCATAGACGTTTATACGATACATTTGTATTCATGCACGCTTGCCTGTACATAGAAAAAAACACCAGATAGTGAACATGCCTTAAGAGGTATAGGACAAAGTAGTCTCCTCTAAAAAAGTATTTATTTCACAGAAATTTATTTCTTTTTGTCTCCAAGCTTGTATAATTTCATTGCTTATTCAGATTCCTTTAAAAAAAAGATGCTCCCAATCATTGGTGTTTCCTTAAAGAGTATTGGTATAGATCTCCATGGGCCACTGCAGAGGTCAGCCGCATGTCACAAAGACAACCTGGTAATTAAGGATGATGCAATCTGGTACCCCAAATTGGTACTTCGCAAAGCCAGCTCTCATAATGTTACCAAGGAGCTCATACCAACCTTCAGCCGGATGGGAATACCCAAGGACATCTAGTACACCATTAGAATCTTAAAGTTAATTTGTCCAACCATTTGTCTTAAAACTAATGTTTGATCTGTGTTGCTTGTTGCAGGTGAAACACCAGAGAACGTCAGTCCTTCACCCCCAGACCAACAACCTAATCAAGCATTTTAAACAGATGCTTCAAAGGGTGGTAGACAGGGACAAAAAGAAACTGGGTCCTCCTCCTGCTATACGTTCTTTTCACTTTCAAAGAGGCTCCCCAAGCCTATAGGGTTCATGTTTATTGAACATGTTAATTTTAAACGTTTCTTCAAAAGAGAGAAGAGCCACTTCTGAATCTCAAAGGAAAATCGCAGATCTCGACGACAAGGTAATTAATTTCCATCGCTATGTAATAAAACAGCGCAAGAAACACGGCTATGCGTTAAGTCAGATCGGAAATATGAATGAAT
>JAOUQX010000014.1:6409462-6419661 GCA_028566295.1 Liobagrus marginatus
TAAATCAGCAGAATTAATATGGCTAGTGCGTGTGCACACACACACGCACACACACACACACACACACACACACACACACACACACATACACACACGCTTTGCATTTGAACCTGGAGAGCTCGGGTCTTGAAGCGGCAAGTTTTAATTATCTGAACTAAAGGTTTTATTACAACTGAGCTCTGAAAGTTTGCGTCCCACTGTTAAGAAAATAGCACTGGACCAAGATCACACTGAGGCAGCTCTGTGGTCAGTTTTATATTAGTTAATACGCAACTGCTTAATCAATAATAAACAATTTATTTGGTATAACATTATTTACAGGTACAGGACATGTGGTTATTAGAAAATAAATAACCTAATGGTAAGACATTTCTTTTTCCCTTGCCAACGATTGATTGTATATTTCAAGAAAGATCAAATTTTTATGTGACACTTCTTAAAATCATCCAAGTATTATCATGTTTCCTTCTGCCTGACAGCAAGGCAGGATTTTATATAAACCCGTTCTGAGGTGTAGCTGAAGTGTTGGCTGCATGCCCATGAGTCAACTGCGTCTTGGCCTAATTTGGGGATGCAATCTGGCTGATGTTGGCAGAGAACAGTGGAACCTTTTTAACATTATTATCTTTATATGAATATAATTTTAGAAACTACACAAATCAGCCATAACATTAAATCTCCAGTCAGGTGATTATTTGATGATTATTTCAGTGTTACACTGACATCTGCCAGGAGTTGGGATATATTGTATATGGCAGCAAATGAACAGTCAGTTCAATGTATTGAAACCAGGATAAATGCGTATGTGTAAGGATCTAAGTGTCTTTGAGATTGACCAAAGTGTCATGGTTAGACAACGTGGTCAGAGCATCAGCCAGATTGCATCCTCAAATGAAGCCAAGACACAGTTTTATATATTTAATGACTTAATGCGCTGAGTAAAGTAACGGGGTCAAAGCATCTCCAAAAAGCAGGTTTCTTGAAGATTTCCCGGTATGCAGTGGTTAAACCTACCAAAAGCTACCCATGGAAGGATATCCAATGAACTAGCAACATAGTCATGGGTGCCCAAGCCCAAATACTTTGTATAGGAAGAAAGGCTAGCCAGTCTGGCTAGCCTTGAACTTAGAAAGAAAGGCTAGCCAGTCTGAGTCAAACCCACAGAAGAGCTAATGTCAAACGTGGTGGAGAAATTATAATGCACTTCGACACGATACTATAACATCGTTGCAGAACAAACAGGTCTTAATCCGATCAAGTATCTATGGGCCGGAAAAGTAAGATCCATGCAGGCTTTGCCTTGCAACCTACAGAATTATTGCTACAAATATCTTGGTGACTAATTCCACAGCATATCAGCAGAGCTCTTGCGGAGTCCAGACGCTATCTTTCAGGGCTGTTTTGGTGGCACATGGTGGCGCTAACAGGTGGATTTAATGCCATGGCCAATCAATGAAAACAATTTTAGACAGTCTTTACACTGCTGCGGATGTTCCCCACTATGTTAATTTTACTGTAACTCAATTCATGTGACTATAAATCTAAATATAATTTCAATGAAATATTTATTTCACTCTCGTCTACTTCTAATTACAATAAAGCCATCATTGTTTATTCGCTGTCTCTTTTATGCTAATAGAGCTTGCAAGTGAGAGCACCTCAGAGCTATAAATGAGGTAAGGTGACAGGATGACCTTTATCCGGAATGGAACTAATATTGCAGTCAGGGATGTTTGCTCATTCCCTGAAGGTCAACACTGAGACAAGGAAGGAGAGATTCTTCCCACTGCAGGCTGGACTTTTTTTTTTTTAAACTCTACACAACATTTATCACAAGCTTCTAGTAACTGTAAAATTTCCCCATTAGCTTCAACATTAGTTGCAAATGAATTCATTGTGATAACAAAGCAATAATCTAAATAAATAAATGGTCCTAAATTAAATTCGTATTTAGAACATGGGCATTTATTTCAAACTTTATCATAACTAGACCTAAACATAATCCATATGGCCAAAATCTCGTGGACTCACTAACAGATCTATCTGTGGCTAGGATAAGGGTTACGGTTAGGATAACCACAAGGTTGAAAGCACATAACTGGACATAATGTCTTTGCATGCTGTAATATAAAAAAATTCCCTTCACCGCAATTAAGAGGCCCAATGTAACGTGTAGGCATGTGCCTCAGGGGGGTTTTTATCTTTAAGTGTTGCACATGCCCTTTATGTTTACCTTATGTTTGTGTTTCATGTCATAGGAGCACTAGACAGCGTTGATTGTCCAACTACAAACACCTGTGCTCACTTTACGTTGTTCCACGGAGACTCAGTTCTAAGCACGCACACCTGAGTTTAGTTGAAGCTTAATTATGTTTAGTATAAAGGGACTGCACTGCGACGACTACGGTGCAGTTCATTGATAATGTTAACGTTGGAGACGATTGATTGTGTTTGTGTAAGCCCCAGCTAGCCTTGAGCTGGAGGTCACGCCTGTTTCCCGCCTTCATGTCATGATATGTTCAATAAAGAAGCCTGTTTACTGAATCCTGCGTTTGAGCCACAATTATTGCCGGGAAGCTAAGGAAGCTGTCAGCTCCACGTGACACCCAAACACTGTTCCAGCATGACAATGGCCCTGTGAACAAAGCCTGTGAGCTCCATGAAGACATGCTGTGTTATTGTTGGAGTGCTTTAAAGTGTTGAACCAAGCCCTGAACTCAACCCTTTGGATGAATTAAAATGATAGTCTGATCTAACAAATGATCTTGTAGCTGAATGAAAACAAATCCCCACGGGAACACTGTCCAGAATGTAGCAGACCTTATTATAGCAGCATGCTTTCTATAGTAATCTCTATCAATCATTAGCTCTTGGACCTGGGGACTCAAAACTGGGAGGAAACCAGAAAATGCAAAAATCCGAAAAGAATCAGAGAAACCATGTAACACTCCACACATCCAATATGCCAAGATTAGGATCAAACCCAGTACCCTGGAGCTGTGAGGCAGCAATCATATATCTGCTGCACTTTTAAAGCCGAAATGGCTTTAAAAGTGAGAAGTTAGAACTCTATGTACAGAAAATTTGGACTTTTTTTTCTTATTTCTCTTTCTCTATTAATAAAAAGTAGTTCGTGTTTAAAGTTGGGGATTTTGCACTTGTTCCACACTTAGAACCTATTCTGTGCTCATTTCGTCGGCATAAGTTTGCTTTTACACAGATGAATTCCAGATCATGGATTTTGCAATTGCACAATTCCCTCCAATAATTTAGGGTCATGCTGTTTTTATATTTTACTTCTTGCATGCTTATAGAGAGATAGAGATAGGGAGAGAAAAGAAAGTGTGTGTGTGTGTGTGTGTCTCACCGGTGTCATTCCATCAGTGATCGACGAGTTGTCAGGCGTCTCCTCCGTCTCCATGTGGCACTCTGACTTTTGTATTACAATAAAGAATATTTAAAAAAACAAACAAAAAAAGACATTTCTATACTATATACAGCATGAGTATGTTTTCCGTCTTTCTGTATATTTGTACAAAAATCATCAAAATTCATACAGATGCACCGTAACTGCATCTTTTCACTGTAAAGGAAATCAAATTGTGAGGTGCTTAGAGGTTTGCACTACTATCTGACAGTTACCTTGCCATTAGTTGAGATCCTGTTGGTTTGGAGAGATGGAATTATGGAGTGGGATTGTGTGACATAATCTCTGCCCTCTGTGCTGTCGGTATCAGTAGTAAAGGAAGAGAAACTGAGTGTATCTGATGAGGCTGCACGCTGCATGGTCTGTAAAATGCAAATCTGCATAGTCATACGAGTTCATGAGTACAGCCAGATATAAATGTTCCTCTCCAAAGTTTCTTGCATTACTTTACTCTATTTGGCAAATTTCACTTTGGGCAAAACCAGCTATCAGAAAGGTTCAGTATGAAAGTGCTACATAGACTCGAGATCTACAGCCCACTCTTCAGCAGACCAAAAGCTCTTATTCAGCATCAGATAGTGACACATCAATGTGCGCTACTTGTTAAGAGCATCCGAGTATTTCAGAAGAAGAGAACGTTTAGAATTACACGCTCGGAACACCTTCAGAATTACTGCTACATCTGCTCTTGGGTCTGTAGTCAAACCACATTTATATGACCAAACAGTTTCTGAAAAAACAATCTAGGACAAATAAGTTCAGGTTGTAGGTTGGCTCACCTTACTCAGCTCTCGCACATTTGCATCCTGTGTACTGTAGGTCAGGTCAGAGAAGGGCTGAGAAAGTAGAGATAGAGAGAGGGGGGGGGGGGGTAAAGAGAAAAGAGAAACAGGAAAATGAGCACAAGTGACGAAGAAAACGTTCAAGTATGGAAATCCCCTGACCTTACATATACATGACATACTCAAAAGCGCAGTCACCACGGTGACACGGCCAGGGTGAAACCCTTCCATGTTCAGGAACAGTGACAAAAATACGTCATATGTATCATCCTGTTTTACCAAATCGGTCTGTCTACACACACACACACACACACACACACACACACACACACACACACACACACACACACACAAGATAGAAAACACTGAATTCACAAACCTGTAGCATCTCTGTGTAAGGTTTCAGTGTGCCAGTTTGGAATGTGTGCTAAAACTCGAATCCGTTGCATTTCATTTCAACCATCTGTTGTAGTATAACAATTCTCTAGAGAGCCTGCTATGTGGTAGTTCCTGTATGTCAGCTGAAATAACTGTCAGGCTCAAGGTTCTTCCTGTTTAGTGAAACAGAAAATCACACCCAATTTACAGCGGTAGAGCTCACCAATCTGCCTTCCATTGATAATCCAGCAAATTCCAGCTCTGCTTAATCCAGAGGACAGTCTGCTCGTTTTGACATTCTATCTCAGCCTGATAAACAACATCTCATGCCACACTCAACCCAGCTGAGGCACAGTTCCAACCAATTTTGGTCTCTATTTATGAACTTCCTCAATTTTTAAAGGATGGTGGCGAAACAAGCATCTCTCTCTCTACCTTCCTCACCCACACACACACACACACACACTGGAAATAGAACAAGGAACTGCAGCATAGGTTGAAAGTTTTTCAGTCAATTAAACTCTATCTCGCCCACAACCCAACTTACCACAGCAGAGTGGCAGTTTGCTGCAATCTGAACACACTGTTAGTAACTGTGCGTTGTAGTGGTGGCTCAATGGTATAAGGCGCTGGGTCAGTGATCAGAGAGTCAGGGGTTCAAGCCTCGCACCAGGCAAGCTATCATCGCTGGGTCCTTGAGCTGTATGTATGTGTGTGTGTACAGTGCATATACTGAATATCCAACATGCGGATAAGGGCCCAACAGTGGCAGTTTTGCTGTGCTCAGGTGAGAAAACTGATTGTCCAAACAGCCTTAACTGTTTGAGCCATTATTCCCTAAACTTCATTGCTTGAAATTCCTTTAATAGTCTGAGGAGGTCAACAAAGGCTGCACCGTTTGTAAGGTGCTTAAACCTTAATTATGTGATAGGTTATATATTATCTTATATATTATCTTATATATTAGCTTATATATTAGCCTCCTCTCAGTTCCACTCACAGATATTTGAATTCTTTTTTTTTTTTTTTATCATGGAGAGAAAATTCAGTAAATTACCTTTTTTTCAATTATTGCTGAATAAAATGAGATCTTCGCACAAATAAACTAAACTTCACCGGTACAGTGACTGTAGCTCACATTCTCCTTTTCCATCATGCTTTAGTAAGGTCCTAAACTCTTCACTAGGGTGGAGAAGGTCTTGTACCTTGTTACCGAAACACACTATCCCATGTTTTCTGGAATGACTATAGCCTCACAAGTGAAGCTTATGCTTTTCATCCCATTTGCTTCAGCATTAGCAGCATCATTTATATAAATAACAGAATGATATCAACTTTATCCTGCTGCATCTTCATAGCTTGTCCATTACTGTTAAGTCCTCAGCATCATGTGATGCGATTGTAATGTTTGATTTATTAAATTGTTTGGTACCATGCTGTAAATTATGAGTGTATATTTCAGAGTTTTATTATTTTAAACATATGCTTGGTGCGGTGTATTAATGTATGTAGATTAGGGCTTTCGGGACAGCCCATAGTCAATGTCTTACTCAGAATGTAAACAGGGGACGGTGCTTTTCATCAGGGGATAAAAATGATTCATTCGGTAAAGTTCTCTTTGTAAAAATGTCGCTAGTATATGCATGTTTAAAAACCTGATGTAACTACGTAAATCTGTAAATACTTAGATATTTCTCTCAGTTAGAAAAAAAAACCAGTTTATTTTAGACATATTAGGTTCACACTGACCATTGTGTCTAGCAAAACATGTGAAGGAATATGTACACCTTTATTAGACTGCAAGTAAGTGTATGCACAAGCTAATCATTTTATAAAACGGAACAAAGCCTAAGTAATTTTGTATAAAAGCATACACAGTATTTAAATAGCTATAAAGATATACATTTGGGAACATTTAAACTGACCTAAACAGTAATAAAAAAGGATAAAGCTGGAACCATACCAGGCCCCACAAAAGCACCATTTTCTACTTGGCCAGTTGAATGCTACAGATGCTGTGCATTGATCTGTTCATCTGAACCCTTGCATAGTTAAGCGTCACACATTATCAAACCTTCGTAATGTCATATTTCTCACTTGCTGCGGTCGCATGCAGCGATGCACTATGCAACAACGTTGTATTTAGTTCTCATAGGCTCAACTGCCTACGTAAACTATTCCAAAAGTGGCACAGAATGCTCAACCGCAGACAACCTGACATTAAAGAGTGCAAATACTTTTGGATATGTTTTGGTCGGAATGCTGAAACAAATGAACGTTTCTGTTCATCATATTGCTGTTTTTCACAGTACTAATATAGAGGACTAGGTATCTATATTTTAGAAGCTCCTTAAAGTTAATACACGATCATTACGATGCTCTGAAACAGGCCTCTAATTTGTTTGCACAAAAGTATTCAATAGATTTTGTAAAAATCAGACAGAAATGAAAACGACATAACAAAAAAGAACACTATCATTTCTTTGGCGTGAATGTAGGAGCGTTTATCTGACTTAACCCACAGAACAAATGAGTTCTTTTTTTGTCTGTACCCATGCTAAAAGTCTAATTGAGCTGCTAATGTGGCGACATAGTGGGTTTCATCCCTAAACATTTTAAAATGTGTTTTCGTAACAGTTCTGGCTATACCTATCTAAGATATCTTTGGTAAAAACACATTATTCATTAAGCACCAAATATCCACTTTAGATTTGTTTCCGTAGCCCTTGTGCATGTACGTTACTGTATTAATAGCAATGGTGTGCATGTTTTGCATTATTGTATTTGCATCAGCATCGTCCAAAGGCACGAGGCAGATCTTTCAGCACTTATGGCTTTCGACTCTGTACAATACTGTCCTTGTGTCCGTATACATCTTTAGCAAATTAACTCCGAGCTTAAAACATCTCTGTCCAGAGCGTTCATACTGTCTCCTGATTCATGCCTCTTAGCTCTTCATGCTCCACTTTGATCTCAATGCTGTGATGACCCATGTTTGCGTCCTGTCCTTCATCCTCCTTTTCCTTTTTCTTCTCTCCATCCTCACTTGACTGTCCCATGTGTTTACGTTTGTCTTTTGTCACCAGCCCATTGTCCACAGCTCTCTTGTGCGCATGATTAATAAGCAAGTTTTCTTCTTCTTCTTCCTCCTCCTCTTCCTCCTCCTCCATTTCCTCCTCCTCCTCTTCTGCTCTGAATCCCAGTGGAACCGTGTCCATGCTGGAGTCACTAATGAACGTGCCTGTTGTGCCTTTTGTCTCAGGATGAAACTTCGAGTGTGGGTTTCTATAAAGCATCATGTCCCCTAAAATGTGCTCCTCTCCCTGAGCATCCGGGTCATTCTCTCGGCCACAGAAAGCATAGCGGTGGTTCATGTGCTGTGAGTAGGAGCCTGAGTGCGAGAAACGCTTGCCACATTTATCACACTGGTAGGGCTTTTCTCCAGAGTGAAGTCGGCTATGCTCAATCAGGTGGTGCTTGTGTTTAAATGCTTTCTTACAGATCTGGCACTCATGCGGCCGCTTTCCTATCAAAAACACAGAATAAAAAGGCCATCAGATAAATGGATATTGTATTTTTGAAATAATGATTTTTTGGAAAATTGAATAATGAATTGATCATTCTTTTTTTTTTTTTTTTTTATTAAAACAGGGGTTTATACCACAATGTTGATACATTGTCACATTTAATTGTTCATCTGTAAGAGCATGGCATTCACAGCTTATACCGAATCATTCCACACTTTTATAATATACTATACGAGCTACTGTAACAGCTAAAATCTTAGAATCCTGCATAACATAAGCAGATTTTTGAAAACTGGGTCATTGATGATTTTCTGACTGTGGAAAATCAATTCTTTTATCATTTTTGGTGTCTCAAAACTGTGAGCTGTGTTACATGTTTTATGATAACTTCCATCCTTTTTAAATGTCTTTAAAGAGATTTATTTTTAAAGAGAGAGATTTTTAAAAAGAGAAGACCCTTACAATGAGTGATAAAACATGTGTTAATATAATCATATAGAACAATTGATGACATGTTTTTATTAGTGTTTTTTTAAGGTTAGCATTGGCAATGATTTAAAAAAAATAAAAAAAATCAGAATTTTTATTTAAAGAAAATAGACTGTGGAGTGTTTAATTATTTAATTAAAAATATACAAAAAAGAAATAGTAATAATAAGAACAATAATAAATATAGCTGCAAGCAGCAATTAATGGGGTCAAGCCCAATTTGTAGACTTTGTAGTAATAAAACATAATTTACTTAAAACACTCCTAGGAACTAATATTTCTCTCACTTCTGATTCTTTGGCTCATGTTGATTTAGATTCATCATTATGATCACTTTGATCAAGAAATCCAAAGAGACCATGTTTATGATATTAGACCAAAATCTACAAAACAAGTATATTTATAAGTTTATAATTAATCGTAACTAATTATTACATCGTTCACAAGCATAGAGCATCAAAATATAATTATTAGAAAAAGCCAAATTCAAATAAAAGATGAGGCTTTCACACCAATCTGGCAACACAGGTCATACTCTCGCTGGCAATTTTTTCAGCCACCTCAACGCCATGGTCCATTCACACACACACGGAAGTACGCTGGAGCACGGAATGAAAATAAATAATTTTACTTTCAGAAATAATGAGGGTAAATGCTAAACTAAAGCTCTGAGCTCAGCTCTAAAGCTGGATCCATAACTTAAATACACGTTACATACACGTTATAAATAAGCGGAATAACTTGTTCATTTTATCCTCCCATCTTCCTGGTTATTTGTTAACGTTTATAGCGCGTTGTAGACAAAATCAAGCTTCGCGATAGTTCAGGCAGGTCGCGCCAGTCGAGCGCGCAATCAGCTGACAGCCAGCTGTTTCAGATCCAGACACCAATCGCAGCAACCCTTTAAAGCCACAGCCTTTTCCCCGTGTCTATCGCTAGCCACAAGCTGTTCAACAACCCACCCCCGCCCCTAACTCCACCGGGCAAACCAAAAAAAAAAAAAAAACCCTATACATTTATAAATAAATAAATAAAAGGAAGAGTTTAATCGATCCCGCGGCGTCGGCGCCTCCGGCCGGCGCACATCCACCGGCCCCCGCTCATGCGGCGGCTCAACACTCAAGTAGCAAGCAGCAACCGCGCATGCTTGCGCGTACAGCACCGGATCCGTTCCGCATCCAAAGGGGGGGTTGACTCGCCGCTCTCCCCGCCCGGTCCAAGCAAGGCGCTCGGACGGGCGCGGGAGTCTGCCCAGAAAGGATCCATACCGCCAAACCTAACCATATGCATTATCATGTTAATAAATAACATCGACGCAAGAAACCTGACTGAAATGCATACATGGGCCAAACCATGTTTACAGTGTTTATGTATATGATATATTACGCCACGTTAAGCGTTTTCATTATAATGGTTTTCTATTTAAATGTAGCTCCATAACACCCCGAGATCTCCGGTTTACAGAATGAATGAAGTGTGTGTATATTCTTCGCGTTAAAACCCTGAGCTCAATAATTCCGTGATAAACGCTTAACGTGGCTTAGAGCATCAACACAATGTTTTTAACACACAACACGTATGTAACACATTATTAAT